>BGNK01002940.1:74089-87007 GCA_003297005.1 Symbiodinium sp. clade A Y106
ACAGAGCACTAAGCCCCAAGCACAACTAAAACCGCGCCTGGGTCGATGCGAGGTTCGGATCTGCCTCACGGAGTGACGAAGGATTTGACCCCAAGCCCCTGGACCCGAAACCCGAAAAGACAGGGGTCTGGACATGTCTGCTTTGGGTGGAAATTGAAAGCTGCACAGGGCAGGGAGGCTGAGGAGGGGCCTGGGGCCTCAGCGACTGGAGGGTTTGGAGGTGCAGTGCAGCGATTTGGGGTTGAGAGCTCAGGATGGGGGAGACACAGAGAGATCAGAAAGATCCGCAAGGGATTCATCGCACTGCACGTTGGGCATCCTACCGGTGATCTCAACAATCCCAGATAGTATGCTCTCGAGAAACTGCACAAGCACATGCTACAACATCAGTGAAAGCACCATACCTGCAGAACCCTCCCCCAAATCGACCAAAGCACAACAACGCAGAAACCCCACATATCAAAAAAAAGGATCTCAACAATCCCGCAGTGAGCCCCTCTAAGACCGCGAAGATCCAAAGCCCAGATGANAAAGCCCAGATGAAAACTCCCCTAAATCCTAGACCCCACACCCGAGAAAACAAGCCCGGCACCCGGATGCCTTGAAGGAATTCCAGCCCTCAAAGTAGCCCTTCTTAAAGTCTTAAAGTGACCCCTGAAGTAACCCTATCAATAGGAGCCCTCTTCGAATTATTGTGGCCCTAGGTGAAAAGAGCCGGCCCTGGCCTCGAGCTCCAGCAGCAGACTCGCCAGCTCCGGCTTCCCCAGCTNTGAAAAGAGCCGGCCCTGGCCTCGAGCTCCAGCAGCAGACTCGCCAGCTCCGGCTTCCCCAGCTGCGCCGCCAGGTGCAAGCGGGAGGCGCCCTGAGGCCCAGTCTCGGGCTTCTAATCTGGTTTTTTTCCATAGGCATAGCAGTTTATGAAGGTTTATGACCTGTTTTAGCTACATGCTCATGGAGTTTTTGAACTATGTGTTTAAGGTCTGGAGTCTTGGTTAGTCTACGATCAAGCCTTGAAAAGTTTGAGGGGCCAGAGATCTTTCTGCAACACACCTAGGCGATGGCAGAGTTCAAAAACGTAAAAATCCATTCCATTTCTCCAAAAGCTTCCTGCTTCTATGGCGGGTACTTCAACACTTCGGGTTAAGGTTAGGGCACGGTTTTTGCGACCCGTGAGCTTCACCAATACCTAGAATGCTTGGGCCTCAAGAGCTTTATTGTTGGTTCAGAATTTTCTGGGTTCCTCCAGAGCAACATGAAGTTTGGAGCCTCAGGCATTAGTGTGCAACTTCAACTGCAGCTAGAATGAAAGTTTATGGCTTTGCATTGTGAGAGTTTCTCCCGCGTTCGGTCGCGTTCTCGCTGAATTCAAGGCGGAAAACAGCGGATCGAGCGATTCGAGGGCTGGGATCAATCATGGCTTGGTGCCGCAAAGAGCCCAACACTCCTCAACAAAGGAATATGATGTAATCTACCCTAAACCCTAAAGCCTAAACCCTAAACCCTCAGACCCTAAACCCTACACCCTCAACCATAGACCCTAAACCCTAAATCCTACACCCTAAACCCGAAATCCTAAACTCTAAACCCTAAGCCCTAATCAAGTTGACTAAGGCGTAGCGGGCTCTTCGCGGACTGGCCGGAGGTTGCGGCATGCGACGTAGAGCTCGAATCTTAAAGGAGACTCAAGGCTTCAAGATCGGGCTTGGGGGTTTGGGGTTTAGGGTTTAGGGTTGTTTAGGGTTTAGGGCTTAGGGTTCAGGGTTCACGGGGGGTTGGAGTTCCGGCACAGGTTTGGGGCTTTCCGTTCAGGGTCGAGGCAAGTAACGAGCCCGGATATCAGAAGCCCACGCACTCTGAACCCAAGTATCGGCTAAAAACATCAAGCCCTGAGACCTGAGTCACCAACACCTAAAACCACAAACTTGCCCGAGCTCAAGCTCTGGATGCACCAAAAGCAAAAGCCCCCAAAAAAACCGACCCAGAGGGGCTTCCCGCCTTGGTCGTGAGCTGGTTGGGGCTAGCCCGGGCCTGCGACAGAGCCACGGTTTGGGAGCTTGGGGCTTTGGGATAAGTGTAACGACGGAGNCGTGAGCTGGTTGGGGCTAGCCCGGGCCTGCGACAGAGCCACGGTTTGGGAGCTTGGGGCTTTGGGATAAGTGTAACGACGGAGGGACGAGACTACTTCGAAACAGAGCGATGGGAACATATGTCGAGCAGGTCTCCGTCGTTGAGGCATGGTGGCGGTTCGGACACCGAAAACAAGTGTCAGACAATCAAAGGCTGAGTGCGCATACCTTGGTGTCTGCAGTTGCAGAACGCGCCAAATGATAAAAGACTTCGGCATCTTTGCTGTGCAGCAGTTTGGGTCGGTCTGGGTAGACCGTACACCCTAAACCCTAAGCCGTCTGGCGATTGAAGCTCTGCAAAGCCACAATTTTCGAGGTACAGCGTAATGTGCAGCTCCTCTAAGGGGTCGGCCTGACTCCCGCTTTCTATCCCAAAAGGTCTGTACCTTCGGATTTCCATGAGACACACTACTGCCCATAGGTCGCTCCTGGTCTCGATTCTTCCCGTCTGTCGACGTGCACGTCCTGCATCATGTCCCCGGGTATCTGCGACTGAATGCATCCAGGGGACGTGCCATAGCGCCCACAAGTTTGGAGAGCTGGTTGTGAGACTTCAACACTGACAGGCGACGCTCAAGTCGAGCATATCTATAGCTCCAAAGACGAGGTGATTGGGCCAGCAACTCTGCTGCCTGCGATCCGGGGAAATATTTCTGTAGAAGACGGTGTTTCACTGATAGATTTCTGTCAATCCGCCGGCCAAACACCGGAGGATATGCTGCAATCAGCTTGCTAACGTGACACTTGCTCATCCCCAACCCCTTCATCCATTCTACTGCTGGCTTCATATTTGCCTCAATGCTGTAGCCAAGCACTTGGGGACGCTGCAAGATCACCTTGGCAACCTGCGACTGGCTCAGGCCCAGCCCTTCGATCCACTGGACTGTTGGCTTCAAGTTTGCTTCAATGCTCAAGCCAAGCACTGCGGGGAAGCTCGCTATCAATTTGGCAACCTGCGACTGGTTCAGGCCCAGCCCCTTGATCCATTCCACTGTTGGCTTCAGATTTGCTTTAATGCTGTAGCCAAGTACTTGTGGAAATTTCGCGATCACCTTGGCAACCTGCGACTGGCTCAGGCCCAGCNAGATTTGCTTTAATGCTGTAGCCAAGTACTTGTGGAAATTTCGCGATCACCTTGGCAACCTGCGACTGGCTCAGGCCCAGCCCCTTGATCCATTCCACTGTTGGCTTCAGATTTGCTTTCATGCTGTAGCCAAGTACTTGTGGAAATTTCGCGATCACCTTGGCAACCTGCGACTGGCTCAGGCCCAGCCCCTTGATCCATTCGACTGTTGGTTTCAGATTTTCCTCAATGCTGCAGCCAAGCAGTTGAGGAAATTTCGCGATCACCTTGGCAACCTGCGACTGGCTCAAGCCCAACCCCTTGATCCATTCCACTGTTGGCTTCATATTTGCCTCAATGCTCAAGCCAAGCACGGATGGAAAGGTCGCGATCATCTTGGCAACCTGCAACTGGCTCAGGCCCAGCCCCTTGATCCAGTCGACTGTTGGTTTCAGATTTGCCTCAATGCTCAAGCCAAGCACTGACGGAAATGTCGCGATCATCTTGGCAACCTGCCCAGTATCCAAACCTACTTCCTTGCAACGAAACTCTTCCAAATTCGGCCTGCTGCTGTCTGACATGCCAACCAGCTCAGCCTCTTTAGCACGGGTACTTGCATCCTTGTTGCATCCTTCCTCTGCAGCGAAGGCTTCCAGGCGTAAAGCTAGTGTGGGATGCAGCCTGCCACGAGACTGATGCAAAAGCGAAGCAGCGACCTGATGTAGGGCCTTCAGGAGCGAAGGCTCGTGCTCCGCACACCAGCTGTCCACCAATACTTGCATGGATTTGTCCTTCCACTGTCGCTCTTTGTGCGCGATGCGGACTACCAGAGATCCGGCAGGCACAAACTGTAATAGGGCACTGGTCTTGCGCATGTCCCTGGCCAGGCCCGCTGGCTCCATGTGACGATAATAACCATCGTACTCGATGAATAGGGCAGCATCGGTTGCTTTCAGCGCACCGTAAGCTGTCAAATCCGGGGACAGTCTGCTGGAACCCCATGCTTCCGACTTCTCAACCGAAAACTCACGGAAAGCCTCGGCAATGGGCACGTCCGGCATCAGTAGCACGGCCAGCTGGCAAAGCAGCTCCGCCTCAGCCCTGCTCCCCATCTTCTTCCGAGGTCGACCCTTCCGCCACCAGAGGGGAGGAACGGAGGCCGACAGCGCGGCTCCGAGAAGAAGGCACAGAAGGCCGTGGGCACGAACACGAGGCTGCCCTCTCTCGAATGGAGACCTCATGCTGCTCCAACAGAAAGCTCTGCCACGGGGCCAGACTCAATGGAAGGGCACAACCAATCAAGAAGCTAAGCCCCCAAACCCCCCAGGCTGATACGATTTAAGGTGCCGGGTGTGACTTGGGTTTTGGGGCTTGGGGTGGTGTACCCACGCCTCGTTGTGCTTAGGATGACACCGCAGACTGCTGGTAGAAGAGCAGAAGCCCAAACCCCCGTAATTAAGGTTCCGCTGCCTAGCCACTCTTTGGCAGAAAATCCTGGACTTCGGAACTACCGAAGCCCTAAACCCTGAACCCTGCAGCCCTAACCCCGCCCCTCAATCCCCAAACCTTGAACCGCACCTTCGGCTCTGAAGCCTCCTTCAAAAGGCCAAAGGGCCAGAGTCGAGCACTCAACAACCCGAAAGGGTTTAGGGTTTTACTACTTCTTGGCTGCCTGAAGGTTCAGAGCTGACGGCCCAAATACCTGCAGTAAGTCTCTTGTCCGGTATTTTTCGGGGAACTAAAGGTTAACGTTTTTGGGGGTAGTGCCCCACACAGGTTAAAGGTTACCTACTCTACTACTGAAGTAAGTATCGCGCGCCGCGCGCGACGAAGATTGAAAGACCATTGCAAAACAATCCCGAACCCTCAGACCCTTAGTTTAAAAGTCCATAGCTCCATGACTAAAACATAGGAGCCTTGTTTATTAGAATAGGCCCTGGGCAGTTGGTGTATATGATAGTCTCATTGTCATAAGGAGCCCTGAGGTGGCATGTTTGCAAATTACTCAGGCCCACAAATTCAGCCCTCAAGCCCTCAGGTCCACCTACCCTCAGGGCCTCCAGGGGGCCTCCATCCCCAGGCGTCCATGCTCAGATAAGCTGCAGGAGGAAACTTTGCTCTTGAAGAGAGTGCTGGCTTGGGGGTGTATACTGGTTTATGGCTTCGGGCACTTACGACTAAAGCTGTGAATTCGGGCTAGGCTCCGGCACCTTCCATGACTCTGACTCCTGACTTCAAGGGACACTCTGGCACGAAGGCCCAGGCCTCAAGACCAGGGCATCCCGGCATCGCAAGAGCCCGCGGCGACGCAAGTTGGATGCGGATGAAGTCCGCATGGAGCTCGAGTTCAGGAGCTTTCGCCATTTCTGTTCGGGACTAACTGCAACCTTGCACTGTGGGGTTTTGGGTGTTCAGGGCTGTAGGTTTTGAAGTTGCTGTAGAGACGTAGGTTTAGGGCTCTCCGAAGCAGCAGCTGCTTAGAAAGCCTCCGCAGACTTCCCACACTCGCCAAAAGCTTTAGACCCCTCATTCCCGGCTTTCCTAGAACTTCCCTGAAGCCCCTAAAGGCCCTAAACCCGTAAGGACTTCCCTAAAGCCTCAACTCTGACGCTGAAGAGCAGATCTTCTGCCCAGAACCGCTTTTCTCGCAGAATTCCACTAGGCGGCGTGGTGTCGCCAACCGTCCCTTTAGGAGCAGATGCTGGGTGCCGCTTTGGGCTTGGCCATTGGGGTGTAGGACTTTGTACAACTACTGACTCATGCTCTAGGCTTTGGCTGAGTCTAGGCGTGACAAAGTCATGTCTAATCTTTTGGAAATCCAACCTAAATAAAATGGCAGGGGCCGGTGGACGAAGTGATGTCCATGTTCAAGAAATCGAATAAGGACCGAACATAAATAAGATCGAAGGGGCTCGTGGCTAAAACCTGAACCCGCCCCCTTCCCTTTTGCTTTTCGGCTCCCTTACTCCAGGCCGGCGTAGTCCGAGAACATGCCGATTTGGCTGCTGAGGCTGGCCTGAAGCATTGGTTATTACGAGTAAGGTAACAATTAAGTCCACCTATTCCTAGATGAGGGGACTTAGTAAGGCGGGTTTTCAAAGGTAATAATTATATCCACCTATAACTAGAAGCCTAATGAAACTACTGACAACCGGTTTTAAGTAAGGTCATAATTAAGTCCACCTATAACTAGAAGCCTAATTTAACTACTGACAACCCTACTTACTAAGTCCGCTGCACCTCCAAGCGAAGGCTCAGGACTTAGGGAGGAACATAGGCCTTAGGCATGCGGCCTCGGGAACCGTGCTAGAGGTTTGTTCAGGCTTTTAGGTTTTCGGGTCCTGGGTTTTGGGAGTTTGGCCTCTTGCCTGGCTGCAGACGTCCGGCTCGCGGAAGGGTGAAAGAGCTACACTGCTCAAAAATCAATAAGTCGAGCTTTGTGAGCATCCCTCAACGTTGAACTCCATATGCCTGCACGGAAGTCTACAATTCCGGCAATCCTGCAAAGCCACACACTCGGAAACGCGACCCGTCTGCAACCTGCATTCTGCAACTCTGTCCATCTTTTCGCACTGCCTGGTATGAGAAACTTCAACAACAATCGCCAGAACATCAACATCTTAGCTTGAAGTGAAAGCTACGTAAATCAAAAACCTCGCTGACTCTGAAACCCTCCTTAGGTCCCACTGCCTGCGCCGTGGCAAAGGTCGTGGCGAAGGGCTTTGCCTTGGCTTTGCCTTTCGCCGCCGGCTTCCTTGGCCCAACAACGGCTAGGGCTTCGGTGCAGGGATTAAAGTTTAAGGCTAAGGGTTTGAGGCGATGTATTCAGATCTCGCACCCTCCTGCAGGGTTGAAGGTTGCAGGTTGAGGGTCGAAGGTTCATCGGTTTGAGGCTTCTGGTGTGGGGCTTGAGCGTTTTGGACGGGATTTCGAGTGCGGAAGCTGGGAGACGTAAGGAGGACGCAGGATTTCAGACTCGGGGGGCGAGCGAACCAAATCTTGCAAATTGGAGGCTTGGGTTGCTTCGGAAATGCTCTGTCTGGCACACCCCTTTCTGCGAGGAACGAGACCGCACAAACAAGGATCTCCGTTTTGTTTCGAGAAAGGCTTCAGCAAAGCGAGTTTGGGGGGTTTGGGGCTTGGGACTTTCAGGGGTGGGTGTGGTGCTCATGTTGACAACTCTGGGTTCTCCGGAAGCAATCTTTTGGGCATTCTTTCAGGCCTGCTCTTCAGCCGGAAGGCATACACATACACTGCAACTTGAATCAGAAAGCAACAAGCAGACTTTGTGATTCCGCTTCCCGAAACTTCAGAGAGCCAGCGATCGAGGACTTCTCCTTAAGTTAGAATGTCAATTAGAATGTCGATCCTTCTCGAAGGTCCCTTCACTCTGAGCATTGAACTCCATGAATCCCGTGCGAAACCCTTCTCAAACCAATAAACCTCACAGAGAAATCCTATAAACCTAGCTCACGTAAAGCCCCATAAACCCAAATTTATGCTGTCACATGAAACCTTCGGAGTCAGATTTCTTCATGCCGATAAACTGCTCAAAGGCCCATAAAGCCCTCTCTAGGTTCTCAGCCCGAAAGACAGCTGCAGACTCCTAAGTCACTTACAGAGCCCTTGTAGAGCCCTCTAAAGAAACCCTGTTCAAATTATTCAGGCTCTGAAAGGACTTATGAAACCCCATGATAAAGCCAATAAAACCCCTATTAGTATATCTGAAGCCCCCAAACCCCTGAATCCCTTTTTATAGTAACCCTAAGTCTTCATACTGCACGCCCATAAACCGCCGCCGCGCCGCTTGGGCGACGCCGCCGAAGTCGAGGCTGGCTCGGCCGGGGGCTGGGCGGCCTCGATCTTGGCCCCGGCCTCTGAGAGTTTAAGGCTTTGCGGCTTTGGGATTTCGAGTGAGGGTTCTAATATAAGGGTTCTATACGGATTTAGGAATTAGGGTATTGGTTTTAGCGTTTGGGTTCAGGGTTTTGGTTGTAGGGTTTCGGCTTTGAGGCTTCGGGGTTTAGGGTCCGGGATCCAAGGCTCTGGGCATGGCTGTGGTTTGGGCCTTGAAATTCAGGCTTTGGGGGCTTGAAGTTTGGGAGCCTGAAGAAACAGTGCGACTATTCCTCCAGAATGCATGTAAAAGCGCAAAATAACGCACTCACGCTGTCCAGCATGTTTGCCTCATGGCTGATTTAGTCTTTATATCCAGAACTAGACAAGACTCTAACACGTAAAACCTCTAATCAAAAAGCCCTGCCGAAATCGCGAGGACTCATCTCTCTGAGCCCCCGAGCCTGTCTTGGAAATTCAGATGCTGCTGAAGACCAGGCCGAAAACAATTCAAGCGCCAAAACCCGTAAGACAGTCGAAACTGAGTCGAATTCCAACTGTTTCGCTGGACTCGTTGCTGCATCGATAGCCGGCAACTTGGGAATCTGCGGTTGAAGGCATCTGAACCCAAAGTCATTGCGCCGACAACTTGGAAAGCTGACCTTGAGACTTTAGCACATGCAGACGATGTTCAAGCCGCATCTGACGATAGCTCAAGAGCCGCGGGGATCTCGCCAGAAGCTCCGCTGCAGCGGCCCCCGGAAAGAAGTTTTCCACTAACACATACTTTACCCTTAAGTTTGCCTCAATGCTCAAGCCAAGCACTTGCGGAAACGTCGCGATGACCTTGGCAACCTGCGACTGGCTCAGGCCCAACCCGTTGATCCACTCGACTGTTGGCTTCAGATTTGCCTCAAGGCTGTAGCCAAGCACTTGAGGACATGTCGCGATCACCTTGGCAACCTGCGACTGGCTCAGGCCCAACCCTTTGATCCACTCGACTGTTGGCTTCAGATTTGCCTCAAGGCTCAAGCCAAGCACTTGAGGACATGTCGCGATCACCTTGGCAACCTGCGACTGGCTCAGGCCCAAGCCCTTGATCCATTCGACTGTCGGCTTCAGATTTGCCTCGATGCTGTAGCCGAGCAGTTGTGGATAGGTTACGATAACCTTGACAACTTGTGACTGGCTCAGGCCGAACCCCTTCATGCACTCCACTGTTGGCTTCAGATTCGCCTCGATGCTGTAGCCAAGCACTGAAGGATGGGTTACGATATCCTTGGCAACCTGCGACTGGCTCAGGCCCAACCCCGCGATCCATTGGACTGTTGGCTCCAGATTTGCCTCAATGCTGTAGCCAAGCACTGGGGGAAACATCGCGATCACCTTGGCAACCTGCGACTGGCTCAGGCCCAAGCCCTTCATCCATTCGACTGTTGGTTTCAGATTTGCCTCAATACTCAAGCCAAGCACTTGCGGGAAGCATAAGATGACCTTGGCAACCTGCGACTGGCTCAGGCCCAACCCTTTGATCCAGTCGACTGTTGGCTTCAGATTTGCCTCAATGCTCAAGCCAAGCAGTGATGGAAAGGTCGCGATCACCTTGGCCACCTGCGACTGGCTCAGGCCCAAGACCTTGATCCAGTCGACTGTCGGCTTCAGATTTGCCTCAATGCTCAAGCCAAGCACTTGTGGAAATGTCGCGATCACCTTAGCAACCTGCGACTGGCTCAGGCCCAACCCTTTGACGCACTCGATTGTTGGCTTCAGATTTGCCTCAATGCTGTAGCCAAGCACTGAGGGAGACCTCGCGATCACCTTGGCAACCTGCGACTGGCACAGGCCCAAGCCCTTGATCCATTCGACTGTCGGCTTCAGATTTGCCTCAATTCTCAAGCCGAGCACTTGTGGAAATGTCGCGATGACCTTGGCAACCTGCGACCGGCTCAGGCCCAGCCCCTCGATCCAGTCGACTGTTGGCTTCAGATTTGCCCCACTGCTCAAGCCCAGCACTGGGGGAAAGGTCGCGATAACCTTGGCAACCTGCGACTGGTTCAGGCCAAGCCCCTTGATCCTTTCGACTGTTGGCTTCAAATTTGCCCCAACGTTGCAGCCAAGCACTGAAGGAAACCCAGCAATCGACTTGGCTACTTGGACTGTTGTCAGCTGCATCTCCTTCTGGAGAAATTCCTGAACTGCTGGCCTATTGCTGCTAGACGCGCGTCCGACCAACCCTGCGTTCACTGCGAAGGTGATTGCGTTCCTGTCGATTTGATGGGGGGCACATGCCTCCAACTGTGAAACGAGCCCCGGCACCAGCTCAGCTCGACGATATTGCAGCAAAGAGGCCATGACTTGTTGCACCGTCCTGCGCAGGGAGGGCGCATGCTCGGGCTGCCAACAGTCCACCAATACTTGAACAGACTTGTCCTTCCACTGTCGCTCCTTGTGCGCGATGCGCAGTACGACAGATCCCGCAGGAGCGAACTTCAGCAGCGCGCTTGTCTTGCGCACGTCCCTGGTCAGGCCCGGTGGCTCCATGTGACGATAATAGCCATCGTACTCGATGAACAATGCAGCATCAGTTGCTTTGAGCACGCCGTAGGCTGTCAAATCCGGGGACAGTCTGCTTGAACCCCACTCCTTGCATTTTTGTATTGGGAAATCGCGGAAAGCCTCGGCAATGGGCACGTCCGGCATCAGTAGCACGGCCAGCTGCGAGAGGAGTTCTACCTCAGCCCTGCTTCCGAAGACATTCCGACGTCGGCCCTTCAACCACCAGGCGGGTGGAGTAGACTCCCTCAAAGCGGTTCCAAAAGCGAAGCGGGGAAGACTCGCACAAGGGAACTGAAAGACGTTCCGAGGCCGGCCTTTCAGCCACCAAGCGGGCGGAGCGGATTTCGTCGAAGCAGCTCCGACAGTGAGGTGATGTAGACTTGCGCAAGGGCGGTGTACCGGACCACCACGACGAAGGCATCGTCTCCAACAAGTCCGCTGCATCTTCGATGTCGGCTGAAGACAAGACAACATCGTGCGGCAAGCTACCGAAGCTATCTGCTTGGTTGACTGGGGCCGCAAAGGTAGGTGTACATCAAACGCAAAAGGCGGTCACCGAACCCTAAGAGATTTGGGATTTCTGGATTAGATTACGATTCTGAGTTGTCAGATCAGGATTTCAGGGTCGCGTTACTTTTTCGCACTAAACACCTATGTCACCATAGCAAGCTGGGGCTTCCACGGGCTGCAGTTCTCGACAGCAACATCCCAGCTAACTCAGATTCGAACCGAAGACTCCGAAAGGCTTAAAGCTCTCGGGCACGAGGCCTAGGATCCTCAAAGGAAGCCTCCGACCTGAGAGCTCCGAGGCCTGATCCCCAGGAAGAGAAACTCCTGGGCTCAAGGCTGCGAGCCCCGAAAGCCTAAAGCCGAAAGCCACCCCGAGACCTAAACACTTGACATCCCCGAACCCTAGCCCCCAAACCCGCAAAAACCAAACCCTAAACCCCAAACTCAAACCCTAAACCCTAATGCCTAATCCCTAAACCCTAAACCCTAAACCCTGAACCCTGAACCCTAATCCCTGAGCCCGAGACCCCGGACTTGAAAATTCCAAACCCTGGAGCTTCAAGGCCTCCTGGAGGATGCTGATGACCTTCTTGTTCGACGCCAGGGACAGCGCTGTCTGGCCCTAAGGTGCCGGGCTCTTGTACTTGGGGCCTGCAGTTTAGAATCTTGGCATGTTCGGGGATGTAAGTATGATAGGGTGTTAACGATGTAAGATTTAGAATTTTGGTATTTTCGGGGATGTGAGGGAGAGGGTGTTAAATGATGTAAGATGTAGGCTTTAGGATGTGATTCGGGTCTCTGACTTGATTAGACTTAGGAGCAATCACGATTGAGCCTTTGGCCTCGTAGATCCAGGCCTTAAGGGCCGAGCCGAGCATGACAACCCGAAACCACAGCCAAAAGATAAACGCCGCCCTATGATACATAGTATAGTATAATATCGTACAATACAGTAGTATACTATGGTATCACAATGTAATAATGTGATGTTATCTGATTTGATATAAACCGTTCTTGAAGAACCTTGCACTTGACGCCCGCTTGACCTTCAGGCCCTGCCACTCTACTAGTGGCTCTTTCAAGGCTTGCAGCTTGCGAGTCCAACAGCTGCATCCAAGATTCCTGCTTGCAACAACGGAGACCCCAATCCCCAGATCCAGCCTCAAACCCTCAGCTACAGTATTAGTCTTAAACCCGACAAGTCCTAAACACTGAAACCCCAAGTCCGAAGCAATTAAACCGCACCTGGGTCGATGCGAGGTTCGGATCTGCCTCACATGTCGGTTTTGAATGGCATGGAGGGGTGAGGCTGGGGAGGGGCGTGGAGCCTAAGCGATTCGGGGGCTCAAGGTGCNTGTCGGTTTTGAATGGCATGGAGGGGTGAGGCTGGGGAGGGGCGTGGAGCCTAAGCGATTCGGGGGCTCAAGGTGCGGCGCAGGGATTTGGGATTTAGAGCGCAGGATTGAGGAGACACGGCGAGATCAGAACGGTTCCACAACCGATCCCTAGCACCTCTCAAGTTTGGACATCTTACCCAGACCAGCACGACGAGTTCCACCCCTTTTACCTGTGGGAGTCAGTTCCTGTCCAGCATCTTGTCTAGTGCATGGGCTCGGGCTTGGAAAAACGGCGGAGAAAAAGCGCAGAACTAATCTCAACAACCCCCTTTGAGCCGTTCTAAGACCACGAAGATCAGAAGCCCACTCCCGAACCCCTACGCCCTAAACCTGGAAACGGAATCCTTATAGTATCCCTTACAGCAGCCCTCAAAGTAGCCCTTCTTAAAGTAATCCTTAAAGTAACCCTATTAATAGGAGCCCTATTCGA
>BGNK01002941.1:0-86984 GCA_003297005.1 Symbiodinium sp. clade A Y106
GCGCACGCTGTTAGGGTTGAGCCTAAACCCTTGTCACTGTAAGAAAAAACCTTGTCAGTGTGGTTGGAAGGCTTGTCAGTGTGCCCCTAAACCCTGTCGTGGTAAGGACCTACTCTGTCCGTCTCGCCGGCTCGCAACATCTCGTAAGCAGCCGCGTCCATAACCGCACACCTGAAGATGCCCTTGAACTTTCCCCAGGCCTGCTTCTTGAGGTAATCCCGAATCGTCCAAGCCTGGCCCGCCACGATTCCCATGTCCTCCACGATCTCGCGCTCGAACTCGTGGTAGATCTTGGCCGGGCGGCTCTTGATCCGGGCATGCAGCTTGTTCAGCGAAACCACGGCCTTCATCCCAGACTTGCTGAAGTCGGCCTCGTCGCTTTCGCTGTCGGAGGAGAAACCACCATGGTGCGAGCTGCGCTTTGGCCCTTGGCCAAGCCATCGGCCAGCAGGGTCTGCACATCGATCTCCGGCTTCTTTGTCTTCTTGGGCTCCTCCACCTTTCGCCCCTTTGCCGGGGCGCCGGGGGCCAACACTCGACTGTTGCTGGCAGCGGCTTGGGTCGCCTGGCCTATCTCGTCGTCCTCGTCGCTCTCGCTGTCGTCGCCGCCGTCGCCGAAGAGGTGGGACAAATCCCGCAGCTCCTGGCCTAAGCCCTTCTTCGAAGCCTTCTTCTCGACACGAGCCGGCTGAACATCGGCCTCGCTGCTCTCTAAGTCCCTGGCTCCTGCCGCTCTCCAGCAAGCTCGGCTCGTCACCCAAGAGGGAAGCTCGTGAGGATGATTGCCCTTCCATGTTGCAGGCTGGCTCGTAGTAGCACTCGCTCGCGGAATCTTCACAAAGCGAAGCTTCTCAGCTCCAGAAACCCCTTCAACAGACCCTGGAATCTTTGAAGTTGCCGAGGTCACTGCAGTTCCAACAATCACTTCATCATCGGCAAGCTCTACCACCCAACCACAAATCGGACAAGCTTCTCCGTCTTCCCCTCTTAGGATAACGTAGATCAGCTCTCCCCCAGACAAGGCCATGGCTGGGAAACCTAAACCTGAAAAGACTTGAGAAGCAGAGGCACCGGCGGCAGTCCTGCATGTCTTGCTGCCAGCTCCAACCTGACATACAGGAACGCGTTGTCGGGAATCCTGCTTTCCAAATCCCGGACCCTCTTAACCCAACCCGGACCCTTAACCCTAAACAATCCTAAACATCTGACCTTCTAAACCTTAAACCCTGAATCCAGGACCGTCTTAACCCTAGAAATCTACGTTGCGAGATCTACGTGGATGCTCAAAGCCGTACGAGTACGCAATCTGCTGCAATTTCCCCTATTGCTGGAAACGTCTGTGCAGTGTCCTCTGCAGTTAGGCGACTCGCTCGCCCACCAAATCCTGACGGTGGCTCCAGTTTTGCAGGTGGCAGCTTCTGGACACCTGACGAAGCCCAGCAGGAGATACTCAGGGTGCTGATGCCTTGTGTGAAGCTCTGCCTGATGGACGCCATATGCGAACACCCGCCGCACTACCCACCTCAGACAAACTATCCGCAGCTGCCGAAAAATCGATAGCAAATCACGGAAACCACGTTGGTCTAGTCACGCTGGTACTGCCGGAGACGCTTCCATGCCGCGAAGATCCTGCAAAGGTACAGATCAGGCCAGCTCTCCGGATGGATCGTAGTCATAGTCTCTATTCTGAAATTTCTGCGACAGTTTGGGATTGCGGAGAGGGAATTTTGACCCGTCATGCTCAAGGCAAGAGCCTGCAGAGAGTAGAGACATATTTCTTTTGAGTATCCAGCCTCGACCGTCAGGGTTCAAGTTGCCAACGCCAATCTGCCTCAAATGGCAAACTTGCCCTCATGAGCTTCCGCAGGTCGCTGCAGCATTTGGCAACAACTGACATGCCGGCCCTTCGCTCTGGGCCCTCGATTGTGGTGAACCTGCAACAGATGGACATCAAAGGCGCAGTGGTTCATCCTGTGGTGTTCAGGCGTCCCACTATCGCCGTCAGCACGTGCTCCGTTGCCCACGATGTGCGCGCTTGCACTTCTGATGGCCGACGGTGGCCTGCAGTTTTGCATGCAGCAGGTGCAGCTGCTGAACGGTTGTCTCAGAAATAATCTCGAACGCTTCACGATGCACCCTCCCACACAAGAACAGATGGCCGCGGGCTTTCGAGGTCTTGGTCGAGCCGGCGCCGCACTGCGCAACAAGGCAAATCCAAATGCATGGACAAGCATGGAGAAGAGACTGAACTGGCAAAAAAATGCTTCTGGTTTCTGGCTTCCGTTTGGGTGGAGTTGAACGACAACACAATCCAATAATGCAGATCGATCTGCTGCGAGTGACCTCTGCTTCTTGGCCGGCTTTTCAGCCGGAGCAGCAGCAGCATACAGCCTGCCATGTGGCCACATCACGGTAAGATTAAGGGGCTGCTGCTTTGGCCCTGCCACTTCAGACTTCAGTGGCTGCAGGAACTCAGACATAATGATCGCCAGCAACGCCCTCCACCAAGGTACACCAAGTCCCCGGTTGTGGCGACAGGTACCCCTGCGACGGCGATTTCAACACATGCACAAAGATTATCTACTTCTTCAGCATCGGGCCATTGCGGGATTACGGTCGAGCACGTTTGCGATTAGGTGCAATTCTCGTGCAAAACCCTCGCGATGACCCCGACATGTATCCGCAAAAGCAGGCATCCTGTGCAGAAGCACAGCACCGGGGATCTGGAAAGGCGACCAAGATCGCTACCACCACATCATCAACAAGAACAAGAACAAGGTTGAACGGCAACTGGGTCCCCATTGCCTTTTTGGTTGCCATCCCCGGTTCGACCGTGCACTCGGGTCCCCTTCAGCCACCATGACCACGGCGATTTGCTTTGCCTGGCCAAGTTTTCACAAGCGTTTGCTACGAGTGCAGCGTCCGCAACTTCGTGAACCTCCCGCCCATGGGGCCCCGGCCCCCGTGCGCGTGCGCACCCCTTGCTCGGGCTAAGCCGTGTGCACCCATGCCGTGCGCACCCTCTTGCGTCCCGTGCACTTCAAGGATCATGGGACTTAGTAACTAGGGCTATAAATGAGGAAACTATACTTGTAATTACTTATACCCCCAATTACGGTACGTATAGCCTTACTTACTAAGTCCCCTGATCCTCCAAGCACACCCCCTGACCCCTAATTAGTCCGGGCGCGCACGCCGGGCACCCCCTAGCTTGTGTGCGCACATATACCTGGCCGCTCGAACCACGCCGTGCATCCTCCGTGCGCACCCCGGTCCACCGTGGGCCGGCAAGGTTCTTTTTGCTTTTTGAGCATGGACGGGTCGTGGGAGCGCAAAGGCGTGGCCTTTGCGCAGCACGTGCACACCAGGCGGGAGCGGGCGTTGCACAACTCAAGCGCTGTTCACACAGGGGCTGTGCGCACGCTGTGCACGGGTCTCTGCAAAAGCGCTGTGTGCATGCAGGGGGATGCAGGGGGCTGTGCGTTGTGGAGCGTGCGTGTATGGGGCTCGCACGCGTGCGCATGCAAGGAGCGCACGCACAGGAAGGCAGGGGAGGTGGGGGGCCTGGGGGGGATGATGGAGGAGGGCAGTATTATACGGTTCAACATCCCTACGCCTGCCCCCAACTTTAGGTGGTTCAACCAACAACAACGACGACGCCAACAACAACGACAAGGGCAAGAACAAGGACAACGACAACAGCACCAGCACCAGCAGCCGCAGCAGCTGCAGCTGCAATTGCAACGGCAACAGCAACCACGACTTCCGTTGACAAATACGACGGCAACAATTGCAGCAGCAACAACAACCAAAACCCCAACCCAAGCTTCCTCTTCCAAACAGGTCTTTCAGTTTGTTGGAGAAGTGCATACTGACCCGCGTCGAGGCAAACAAATGTACGGTTCGTCGATTGCTGCCAGACTCAGCTCTCTGCAGCCGTTCTCCAACATTAACATATGCCTGGAATCGCGACCCTGCCCTGCGCTTCCTAGAGGCCTCAAGCTTTGGTGCCGCCGTTCTACTGAAGTTTCGAATTGTCTGTGCGAGGCAAAGGCAGCAGCCTGCCACTGTCACGGCGCTCGGGAGCTTCGACACGGACACACTCGGCAGCCCTTCCTGCACGCTCTCATTTTCCTGCACCAGCACTGTTGACTGTTGGACGTTGCATATAGCAGACCAGAGCTGCGGTCACAGCGCACCTCCAGGCAGCTCGCGTCCATCGACAGTCCGGCACTTGCCTTGTGTTGGACAGCAGCCTACTGCAGAAGCTTCGACACGGACAGCAAAGACTGAGCTGAGCCTGTCACCTGCGCGATTGCTCGCAGAAGGGCTTCGTCAGCCGCTGCATGCATTGACGTCTGTTCGTCTTGCGACCTGTCCAGCCGGGGAATCGTGCTTAGTACCACCTCCCATCCCTGGCAATGAAGTCATCTCACATGTCTGGCCCACGAACATCCCAGATCCCAGTGGCACGGGCCATTCACGATGCCCCGAATCCCACTCGAGCAACGGACAATACACAAACGAGTGATCACTCGGCGCACATTCGTCGACTGCCGCCAGACTTCGGACTGGATGAAGGCTTTGGTGACCTGCATGGCAACAGGCTGCCCCGGACCCATGTGATGATCGCACTCGGGCTCAACCTTAACAGGAGAAAGAGGTTCTAATGCGTATTGGGCAAGTGTCTTCAATCAGTTCGCTAACGCCCTCCCTTCTCCCTTCCTCCTGCCTCCCGCCCTCGCTCTGGAGAACTGTTGGGTTTTCACGGGGTAGCCTACTGCTGGTGGCCGGCTCAAAGCCGTCCCGTCCTCGCCAGGCAATGATGCTACAAACCAGATGTGCCCATGATGACAGTCGTGCTCGGAACCGTCCTGGGGCATCTCCGACGACTGCAGCCTCGCGTGCTCAGAGTTCAATTAAGCAGCTGTTGGCCACGTCTCGACGATGATGATGATGTCCCTTGCCTCAATATTCTCGTCGATGTCAGCCAAATCTGCAGGTGCCTGGCACGTGGCATAAGTCTTCAAGCCGCCACTATGCGCCGCCATTAGATGCATTCTCACCTCTAACGTTAACTATTGTTTTCACGCGGGCATTGGACAAAACTAGGTCAACGCATTGCGGACAATGTAAACTGCAGCTGCACCAACTGCGAAAAGGCCGATTGGTGGGAGCGCCAACAGTCTCTTCAGCTGAGTCGTGCCGATCTTTCGCTGCCAAAGCAGCAGGGCCACTGCCAGCATAGCAGCAAAGAGTTCCAAGCGTCGTCGAGGAGGACGGTCACTCGGAGCATTCTCGACCCTCTGCATGCTCGGCACGTTAGCGTCACTGCGCTCGTTGCGACTTCTACTCACCGTGCTCGCCTTTGCCGGCTCTGGTCGGAGCTGAGTTCGTTGAATTTCTAATCGGAAGGGGGGCAATGGCTTTGGGAAATCAGCACCTTCATGTCCATCCATGCATTCGTTTAGTGTTGCTGCTGTCCGGGTACAGACATGGAGGCCACATGTCGCACCCCCACACTCTGTGAGTTCGCAGATGTGCACCTCAAAGTCAGTCGAAGGTTTATTGGGAGGAACAGAGACCAAGAAGTCCATCCGGATGACATGCGGCGCACACCCCTTGAGTTTGAAGTGCTCAAGCCAAGTAAAGGCTGTTCGGCGGACTTCCTCCTCGATTTGATCCACGGTCTTCCTTGCAAGGGGCGTGGCACGGAAAGGTCTCGATACCAACCACATCTACGTGATAGAGCATCGGTGGACGAGGCGCCTATCTCCAGAGAACTTCTGCATCACAAGCTCTTCCTTCGTCAAGGTCTTATGGCTGGTCAGCGCAAAGGAAGCGTCCCATTCCTTGGCAGCACTCCTTCACTTAGGCGTGATTGCTTCGTGCCACAACACGGTGCTCTCTAAGGCAAGGGTCGCCATGCTGCGGTGGCTTCAGCTGCATGCGCAGCAACTCCACAGCATAGGAATCCGAAGCGGCTAAATCCCGGCAGCAGAAGGCACGCAGTTCGCAGCGAACTCCTTCGACACGCTCCTGGACGGGCACATGACGACGTGAAAAAGACGAACAGAAACAGGATACAGTGCGAGAGGTGTGACATCAACTAGCAAAGTAAAATGCATGGGCATGAGTGTCGGAATTAGAAACAGGGAATTCAACCAGTCACGCAGGCGGGAGTGACTTCACGGGCTTCGTCAGGATAATAGCTCAAGATGCGCCAGAAGCGCACGTCAAAATCAACTCAACTTGTCGCACCGCTATCTATCCATTCCTGCACCAAGCACTGAGCATGGTCAGGCATTCCATCAAGAAGCTTCTCCAGAGCTCGCTGCAAGCTTTCCTCAGCAACGGTGTGCTGCGGGGGCCAAAACTGTTTGTTGATCGACTTCACACTGCTAGAAGTACTTTCAGGTGCCTCACCAACGAAGGGGAGGACCGCAACCCCCATCCAGGAGTACGTGAGCTTCGCAACGCCTCGATACTGCTCCTGCCAAGTAGCATCTGTGGACTGCTACTGTTTGGTGCGGGAGTGGCTGCAGTCGGTGCACACATGTTCCGTATAACTAGTGAAGGCAGCACCACAGCGATCCTGGGACAATGGCGTCCGACCCCTCTCTGTGCTGAGCCGCTGCAGCTCCGCGATGGCCGAAGAGGCAACTGCTTTAACTCCTAATTGCTTCAAGGACTTACGGGAAACAGAAGTCGTGGGAGGAATTCGCAGCTCCAGGCGGGAGCAATCACGCGGAGCCCATTGCTTACTCACAAGATCTTCATAAAGCGACCATGGATGCGGCCAGCAAGTCTTCACCCCTAGGCCTTCCAGGCCGGTCATAAGACTCTTCATGGCGTCGGCATCCACATGGCCTTGCTCCCCAGAGCCCTTCTTCAGAGTCGGCCAAAGAAAGAAGAGAGCAGCTTTTCTGGATCCTCGCAGGCTTGAGGCCAGGAGTTCCCGTGGCACTGCATCTAGGTGGCGACCTGCGGATGCAAAGACGGAGATGACCTCGTATGCCCCCCTATCGCCGAAGACCTCCTTGCAAGAAGCCTCCCCAGCGAGCAGATCTCGGATCAAACTCTCGTTCAGAATATTATGCGACCTGGAGGTGGTCGTCCTTGTGTAGTATTCCTTCCAGCGAACCACGACCAGGGAAAGCTGGATTTTCACAGGAGGGGAACTTCTCAAGCAGATCAAGTTGGGTTGAACTTTCCACATCATTCCACTCACGGGCTTTTCCTCTCGGTAAGGATCTTCAAAGAAGCCGTGGAGCTTCACGAGGACCCCAGCTCCGCCATTCTGCTTCGGATCGTAGTCCTCGACCACTGTTGCCGGAATCCATCCTTGAGACACCCCAACGACAGGAGGATCGGACGCATCTGCAGGGCCATCTCTGGGCATCTCCAGCATTTTCACATAGCGATACCCCATGGGGTGATCGTTCATGTCATAATATGCTCGGACGGATGTGCCCGCATTTAGGCACCCGTCAGCCTCCATGGCTATTCGCACCAGGGCTGCTTGGCTGCAATTTGAAGCTGCAGCTGCGCAATCGCCCAACCGACAGGCGTTTCCACGGCTGAACAGCGACCCTTGGCAGCTAGTCCCAAACAATGAGGCAGCACCTGACGTCGCATTCGCTGTCCCAGCGATGGTTTGCCGATGGACTGCCCCTGCTTAACATCTTCATAGAGCTGGTGGCTCGAACACAAAGCGTTCTTCTCATCTTTTCGACACGTAAAACAGGCAGACCATAACCACAATACTGAAACTTACAGCGGCCACTTTTTACAATTTATACAACCTGCTCAAGAAGGATGTGTGGAGTTGACACACTCTTACAGGCGTTCAACCAATGGTCTTTACAGCGTTTCGCCACATTATGCAACATACAGTAGAAGGATGTTTGACATTTTCTTGCATAAGAAGCACTGTGACAAGTGCGTATGCTTTGTGCGAGCATGCCGAAAAGACTGGAATTTACGGCGGTTTTGCATAGTGCACAATGATATGGTGATGGCGATGATGATGAAGCTGATTATGATCACTACGACACTGACTACGGCTGAGTGAAATCCTCTTAGTTTCCGGCAGGCGCTACAACCCTGCACGTTTCTGTCAATGGTGCCAACACCTCGGTTCCCAAAAAGCTGTAAAGAGGGCAAAGAAGCAGGCCGCCCTATGCGCCCGCACCTGAGTATTAACGCTATCAGCATTATTAACGGTACGTTCGGTTTACCTGTACTGACGTTGGGCGTTGTTACTCTCTCTCTGTCAGACCTATGGTTACCATGATTGGTATGATGCTTTTTGCTACACTCTTCTTGCAATTACTCTGGATGACCTTCTGCAGCACTTGCGATGAAATCCTCATTAGCATGGGATTGCACAAATTGCAATCATCTGTAAACCGGGAGCACGGAGCCTGATCTGCCGTCACGAAGTACAAGAGCTCCCAGGAACGCAACAGAGGAGTACACTGCGTTTACTTGCTCAAACATCGAACCAAGGCAAACCGCGCCGACTTTGTGTGGCGGCTCAAAAGCTCTGATTCTTCGTGATTTGTTGGTGCGAGCATGGCCCGGCTGCCGCTGCAATTTTAGATGACGGTTAGTAAGGTAATCGCCTTTGGAGCGCGTGTCAGTTGACGGACTTGCATGGACGCCGTGTGTCCGTAGTGGTGATGTTGTTGGTGCTTCACCACGCGCAATGATACCCAACTGAAGCACGGGAACCCGTTTTACATATTATCCACGACGAAGGGTAATATCACGACCGGCGGAAAGGCTGCTTATCGGTACCAGTGGCTCATGTCCACATTGATGCACATGCTGCATGCGTGCCTGCAGCGGGCAGCTCTCTTTCGCCTGGCCTGCTGGGACATGGGTGGCTACGCTCACAAGAATCATCTTTGCTTCACCAACGAAAACACATGCCACCAAGAGCAACTGTGTAACACATGCCTTGTGCAGCAAGGTCCTGCACCTGAGCACGAAGAGAAATCGATGCAACACCTAAGCTGAAACAGACGAACTTTCCTTTCCAAACATAGAATACCACATGCTTGTGCGTCCTGCCCTGGGACAGGAAGAGATGCAGCATTGCCAAAACGGGGATGGGGTAGAGATGCTGCTACAGAACTGGCCTCCCATTACCACGCTTTTCGACCTTCATAAGCCTCTGGCTTTGCCTATTGTCCAAAGTCCCTAGCCCCTAGCTAAATGTGGCAACAGGTTGCCTACTGCCACATTGCGAGCTCTTCCACTGCACCACTCTTCTCAAAAGAGTGCTGCCTCTGGAGTAAAATCCTATTGCTGAAGCTGCAGCTCAGCACCTACGGTGGCACCTCGATGGTAAAAGTCGAGCATGGGGCAGAACAGCAAGCTGTTCAACTATGCAATGACGATCTTTCGACATGCCTGGCCACTCCTGTACACCAATGCTTTTCCGGCAACCACCGGCGCATTCTGCGCCTTGCCGTCTGAATGCCATGCCTAATCAGGGTCCGAGGACCCACATCGTAAGACTGCGCCAGTCTCGTCCACACCACTGTGTTAAGACAAAATGACCGCTTAATTCATCAAAAGGCCACTTGCAGGCCTCAGGTCTCAGATAAGACTAAACCTGCAGAGCAAGCAGGATTTCCTGAACATGCAACGCCACTGAAGCATACCCAAAAAGCAGCAACCACCGTTTGTTCTGCGATTCCGAAAAACAAGCACACGGGCATGATGCAGCCTCTCCGATGGGGCCGATGGGTCATACCTCGGAGGAATGCAGAAATGTAGGCTTTCTTTGCAGCTCTGCTGGGCTGCAACTTTCAAAATGTCTGAAGCTGCAAGCCTTCCGGGCTGAGTCGGGGACCATGGTTGCTGGGTTGCAACTGGTACTTCTTGATCCTTTTCAGCTACGGACGCTTACTCAGCAATGCAATAGAGATCACATGCAGTGCTGATGCAAAGCCGACTGGCTGTTGCATTCTTGCCCGCTGCTGCCCATTCAAACCTTGTCTTGTCATGGCCTTGCCTGCACTACCAGCAGCTAGCAAAGATTAAACAAAACGCTTCGAAGCGGTCCTGTGGCCCATGCTCGAAGAAGCTGCGCCTCTCAGCTTCCTGCGTGCGCAGATCGAAGCACTGGAGAATAGCTTGTGGAAGCTGAGAACAGCACGGAGAATGCCCTGCCCCCGGGAGCCGGGGAAGTGAACCACCAGGCGTCCTCTCGCAGACGCGGAGTTGCAACGTCAGCGAGAAGCAAGCGAGAAGGGCAAGGGCCGGGAGACAGCGGCAGAGAGAGAGAGAGAGAAAGAGACACGCAGGCGCGATACGGAGAGAGCAGGAACAGGGACGAGATCCCCGTAAAAATGCACTGGCCAACAAGTGCCTCCCCGAATTCGGCCACACGTGTCAGCTGATCTCGGCTGCAGACAGCTCAGCTCCAGTCTCGGGATTGCAGGCGAGCCACCAAAGAACATCTTCGGAGGTGAAGTTCGTTCCATGTCGTCACCCACAGCATTCTCGACCTGATCAGATAGCAGTCTCGGGGGGCTTTAACTAGGAAGTGCACAAACTGAGGTAGCAGCTATAGAACACTTTAAGCAAGGATTGTAGGTTGGGTCACCTGATGCGAAGTTCTTACAAGTGATGGCAGCGTCCAGTTTCAGATAAACACAAAAGAACCTTGTCTGCTCCAGGCAAACTCCTCCTCGTCCGTCACGGTGCTGACCACGCGCGCGTGTCGCCCCAACTGCGAGGTCCCCAGGACGTGAGCATGACCAAGCACGGAAAGAACCTACTGGCCCAGGGACGCAGACACCTTGTTTCTGCAACTCCGCACGCAACTCTCGAGTGAAACAGGTCCTGCTTGAAACGACATGGCATGGTGGGTGGCCTTTGTAGCTTCCCGCATAAGAAAGGCTAGTCTTTGGCCAGCGGAAGCCAGAGAAAGTTTGCAGACTCAGGCCGTCAGTAGCACGACCGTGGAATTGTGCAGATCTTGGCTGCGAAGGTTGGTAAACAGCAGCGCTGTCTGCAAGACAACTGTTGCAGGTGCTGGATTCGTAGTATGCGCACAGTCGAAACGTTCGCTACAAAACCGATCAAACACTGTCAAACGTTGTCGAGCCGAGGATCTGAGCAGCTCCGGCAGCAGCCGCATGTCTTGGGACACAACTTTGCAATGTGCGGAAGATCGCAGTGCAAGCCGTACTGTTTCCTCAATGACCGGCACAGTCGCAGCATGGGCACTCATACCATGCGGTCGAATGCGACATCGACGTTAGCTGATTTCTCCCTCTCTCCTATGTCTATGTGACAGTGCTCCCAAACTGGGCATGCCAGACGGAGCCGCAGCTGCTGCATTCCTATACACACAAGCACACTGCACCCACTCAAAAAGAGAGAAAACTGTGAGGAAACAGCTGACCAAGCATGCCGGCTACATGTACCGCCATCACTTTCAGAGCCTTTGAAGCTGCTGCCTCTGCACCAACATGCCATCAAGAGACCACGGATCAGTGCACTCAAGTCGGTCACGTCGCAGATCGAAGCAAGACGTCTCACACGTCCGACAGCCGCGTTGATCACCTGCACGACGGAGCTGCGATGTCATCGGTGGCTGAAGCAAGCTGTATGTCAAATGTGACGCAGCATGTCACTGCTACTTCTGCACGGTGTTCATGTAAACGCACAGTTGGACAAATGCCTGTTGTCTCGTTCACAACGTTCTTCCCAGCCTCATCATTGCGCAATATCACGGGTCAAGATGAAGTTGATTGACACGCACATATGCCAGACCCAAACTGGGAGGCACGGCAACTTGCAGCAGCGAAGTGGAACATCTGCCGTCCTCTGACTGCAAGCAACATGTCTAAGTTCTACCGATCATCCGTGCTGCTTGCCCGTCCTGGCATGTTTCGTCCACGTTCAGAGCGCGTTGTACTTCTGAAGCTTCTATGCTATGCAGGCTGTCCGCGGCCAGGGCAAGACCAACCCTCAGCACGAAGAAAGCCACCAGCTGCATCTTTTTCCCACACCTTGGTTCGGATAGCGTCCCACACTTCGAATGAAAGCCTTAAAGCCCTACAGTACCAGGCTTGAGGAACCGTTTTTTGTCCGTCATGTTTTGTTAATCATGGTGTTTTTTCTGACCTCGACAATCTGCGTTCTGACCTCGCCCATTTTACTGCTGACCACGTTGGGCGCGACTAGAATCTAGAGCTCTTGCGCATGGTTTCAGCGGGGTGCAGGCTTGGACCAGGTTTATGCAGAGCTTGCTCGACAGGCGCCGCCGACACCCGGCTGGACGGACTTGTGCTGGACAGGTCGGCTGCTGAACAGTTTCTTTCTGAGGATGTGTGCTTGAAAATTCTGCCGTCGGACATCTTTGGCACGTGCAGACGCAACATCAGAAGAGCTCATGCATACTGAATGTTGCTGTGCTCAAGGAGTTCATGCTGCAGGCAAAAAGACATCGCTCCGTGTCCCTATATTGACATCCAGGCGAAGCACTTCCAGCGCGCGAAAGAGCGACTGAGTCTGAGCATGCGGCTGCGGCATGCACATCCATGCGATACAGAGGAAAGTTCCCGTTGGTAACAGTCAGAAACAGCCGCATTTTGCACTGGGCAGTGTAAGGGTAAGGGGGTCCCGACCTCGTCTAGGGCAAAGTCGATGTAGTCCCGCAAGCCATGCCTGTGGCTGCTCACATGACCAAAACCTCCCAACACGTCAAAGCTGGCATTTCTCCTGGGGGCCAGGCTGTAGGATGTGCAAAGTGGCTCGCTCCGACGGTTGCAAACTTTCCGCCACCTCGCCGTCTTCCACCACCTCACAGCTCAGCTCATACAGCAAAAGCCATCGTCCGGCCAACCCGGTCCAATCAATTCATGGCATGTGCCACTGGGCTCGTCTTACAAAGCATGCAACGCAGCTGATGCGGGGTGCCTTTTGCAAGATTGCCAGCTCTTTATCCTCAGCATCCATGACTGTGCATCCTGCCGTGACACACAAGTCTGGATCATCTGAGGCTCTCCGTGGCGGTTCTTGTTTTCGTCGAAAACTCCATATCGAGCTTCATACTCCTTCCACAAGGCGGGCAGTCAAGCAAAAAGGATGCATCAGGCTTCCGTCCAGATGTGAGAAGCTCTTGTATACACCCTCTCCCCTCTCCTTGAGCTTGAACTTCAGGGCCTCTATGATCGATGTTCCGTTCCATTTCTTCTGCCTCGCTGCGGGTCATGTCCCCGGCACATGTGACGGAAGATATCGGGAGCCGACAGACGCTTCACCAGCTCCTGACCACTGCGAAGGCTGGAAAGCTTTCACACATGCGATCAGTGGAGTCTTGATCGAATCGGTGCCTCTGGGTCTCCGATATGGGCACCAAACTGCTTCGGAGCCTGATCCTTCCTGAGACAGCTGACGTGACGAAAACCTGCATGCGCGTGCTGTCGAACAGACCGCTTCTGTCCGAACTCTTGGCTCTGGTGGATCCAAGCTTCACGGTGGATCCCTGCGTGGAAAATCCACGCCTCGCCATCCTGCTGCAGGACTGCGCTCCCTCTGTTCCGACGTCCCAAGCTTCAAAGGCCTTCTCAGATGGGCGTTGGCGTGGGAAGGAGCAACGCTGAGAGCCAATCTTGCGGAGACATTCCCTACGGCCCCAGTCCAGCATTTTAGCAGCACGAGTTTCCGCCCATTGAGAACAGAACTTGCTGCGGCAATTCCCTGCTGCGTGATGAGCTTGCAGATCCCATGGTAAAGACACCTGCGGCAACAGAATCTATGGGCGTCAGCATCCCTCAGCAACCTCTTGCCTTGAGGCTCCGCATCATCCCGGCTGCTGGTTGGAGGCCCGTATTGGCGAGATGCCTCTACACAGCTAGCACACGACCAAGCTGTGCAGCAAGTCACCAACACCACTCGAGCCACGCTCCTTTTCGAAGCAGCCTGTTCCACCCAAATCTTGAAGCTGGAAACCCCGCGAGGCGTCACTTCAGAACAGGCGGAGCGAAATGAACTGCATGAAAAGTGTGAACGGGCGACACATCGAGCTCTCGATTGGTCAGAAGCGAACCCTTCGCGAATCCTGCGACGTGATCTAAGCGAGCTCACGGCTCCAGGCCAAGATGTCGTACATCCACGGAACTCAGGTTGGGCAGCATCTGTTTCGGCTCCTTACAGGAAGAGGATCCCCAAGGGAACGGTCTCATCTGCACCGTGGCGTTCCTCTTCCTCGGGGGCACAGATGAAACTCTTCCCAGGACGCAGAGGCTACTCTTGTCACGGGCTACGGAGGCAGCCGGAACTGTGGAGGAGACATAAAGCGGGTCTGCAGAAAGAGAACCCAAATCAAGAGACATCTGCTGAAGAGTTTCTCTAGCCTGCCCTGCCACGGTATGACCTTCGCTTGAGCCGACGCCCGTCGACGTGGACGCCTCGTCGCTTGTGGATTCGCCGCTTTCAGCCTTGGTTCCCTCCCTGAAAAGCTCAGATATTGGCCAGGGCCGCCAGGGCAGACGCAAGGCATAGTCAGCCGTAACGAACTCCTGCTCGATGAAGTCATGACCCAAACTGCAACTGCAAAGTGCTTCCACGCTTCCGCATCGAAAGCAGAACCGACCTGCACTGCAAATGCTCAAGGCTGGACTGGTAACAAAGTCACATGGGGCCGAAAAACCTTTGCAAACATCGAAATTAGAATTTGATGATCCTCATGACTTGCTGCCTCCACAGCGACACGTCATCTTGTCACAGCCAGTGAGCCAACCAGGCTCTTGCTTCTCAATCCACACCCCACACCGCGGGCATCTTCTGCATCCAAAGTCCTGCATCATCCTGACCTCCTCCACTTCCAACATGTCCGTGTGATCTTGTGCTGGTCGAGGAACCTCCCGCAGCTCACGCCAAAGGTTATGCAACCGCAACCAGGCACGACAGGCTCTGGGAGAAAGACTCCGGTGCACTTCACGCAGCGATAGCGGTCTCAAGCAGAAGGGACAGGTACAAGGAAACTTGCCGTCTTCGGCCTGGATGATCAGGTGCTTCGACAAGCATACTCGGTGCACTTGAGGGCAGGCTTCGTCATTCTTGGGCGCAGTAGAACCCTCCAACGCAGCCCGATTACATGGCTCCAGCGATGCCCCATCCGCCTCACTGAGGGTGTTGTAGCAGATCATGCACAGGTCGTTGTCCATGGCATCTCTGCTGTGCCAGGTTCAACGGCTCATGCTTGGGCGGGCTTGGCGGCGTAAACGGCAGCGATTTGCCACTTTCCTGCAGACTGTATATCATGGCCTTCACCATTTCTTGCACCTGCTGAATCTGACGAATCCAGAAGGCTAGCGGAAATGGATCCCCTGAACGTCCAAATGGTCCTCGGGAATGAGACATCACGATGTGCAAAGTGCACTCACCTTGAAACCCCGGGCTTGTTCGAAAGAACTGGGGAACATCGTCCGTTTGCTGCTTGAACATGAAAGCTCAGATTGCGCCTCTTTGATGCCGAAAGAGACTCCACCTCCGGAACGCAGACTTGCGATTGACTGTCCTATGGCATCCCGGAATGCGCCTGTCTCAGCAACACGCATCACGGCAGGCGGCAAATTCTTGTGTTCTGCGGGCCTGACAGTATAGTATTTCACAGCAGCTTGATTGGTGATTCTTTAGAGCATTCAACTGCGAATGGATGCTGAGGAAAGCACACCGTTTCCCGGTAACCTCCGTGCAGTTTAAAGGAGGGTGCAGATGGTGCGGCAGCAGGCTGCTGGCCTGCAACAAAAGAATTTTACAATCGACACTGACATGAGCAATCAGGTCTTGATTGAGTGAGGACCACTGCCAAAGAGCGCTAAACATGCACTCGCAGATGTCATGAGCCTGCTTCCTTCTGTCGTTGTGACCTGACTGGGGCAACGCAAGAAGGGCTGCCACCTTTCAGAACTGAAGGAAGGCATCGGACAAAGGCCGCAGGACTTTGGCCAAATGTGGCCAAATCAAAACTTTAGCACCGATGATTAGCTGTGCTTAAGATGCTGGCATCAGATCGTCGTCTCCTGCATGAAGCAATCAAAGCTTGTGCACACTGTCTGTCAAAGGCGCTAAGGTGTCAGGAAAACCACGTTCTTGCCCCCGACGGCTGTTAAAATGTTCTTCCTGCGCGGCTAGCACCTTAAGTTAGTTGGGAGGGAGAATGAAATTAGAAGGGTAAAAACGGTATAAAGGAAAAGTTTGTACCAATTAGTCAGGTCTCGGTGTCTGACCTTTCCAGGCGATTTTGGAAAGAAAATGGGACTGAATTTAGTCCGAAAACTAACTTTGCAGTGGTGTGTTCTCGATGCTGGGCCCTTCGAGCCTCAAATTCTCGTGGCCTGGGTCAAGAAGCGGCGCAACCCCTGTTGTGCATTTGTCGCAGGGATGCGCTGGGCCGCTGCATAACAAGAAAATTGTTGCTGTAACGAGCCTTTTTGGTAGCATTGCAACTAACTCCAGTGGGATAGATGTCACCCTGCAAGGTGATATGACTCGTGGATCTCAAGGTTGTCGCGACGCGGAAGCGGAAGCACTTCCCAGAACCCCTTTCCCCTTGCTGGCTGACTGGACTGCTCCAGAGGGTTTTTCTTACACGCGGCCTCTGATGAGATCAACAGCCCGGGCCGCACCCACACGAGCCTCACGGTGCAGCCAAAAAGGTCAATCAAGTTCGGCAAGCGACAAGGCTGCCTGCATTGCCGCCAGGACAGCATCTGATGGCTCAAAGGTGCCGAAAGAAGTCGACATGGCAAACACAGGCTGAATCAAGGGTTTGTTCTGCTCAACTGTTTCAGGTCTCGAGAAAGTGCTGGCTGCTGCAAGTCTTATGCCGCTGGAAGGCTTGCACGATGTCGACGATGCGTGGACCTTCTGCCTGGTGGCAGCTTTTGCTGCAGCTGCCGTCTGACAATGCTCTGCTTTGTGAAACGAAAAAACAGCTGCTGACACATGTGCAAGGGAGGTCCCCCATGCGCTGCATGTTGGATCCGTCGGGTACATTATCTGGTGACCACTTGCCCCAAGGTCCGCGTACATGTGTAACGTCTGCCAGCAGAAGACTGCAGGTGTTCGCTTCTACAGTACATACACGTTCTTGCCACCTATCTTGATTGACTTCAACTGCTTGGCGGAGAGTTGATAATCTCACGAAATTCCAGAGGAGCAACAGGTCCATATCTGAAAGGTTCAGTCGTTAGTGCCATTTTGTTAAACCTCTCGATTCTGCCACGCGTCTTTGCCTTGCAACGGTCAGGTTTCATTAACAAGGCTCAGATAGCAATCAAGCGCTCTTTGGCCATTCAATGTTGCTCTCTGGCCGATGCCCCATCTCAAACAACTCCACCAGACAAACATCGCAACAACACATATATACACTGACAAGCCCTGCTATCATTCACAACCACTCTGCAGATGCTGGTGGATGGTGGAAGATGCGGTCCACACTCACTAACGGCGCTGTGCGGCTGCAAACTCCGCAGCGCGGCGAAGCATGGCTTGCCTCGAGAATGACATGCCAGTGGGCCTGATCCCCACGGTGTTTTCATGGGCAGTCACTGACAAATTCACGCGGTGGCAAAAGTCCAAAGGTCGAGTGTTATCACACCATGCTTACCGATCCACGAACCTACGCAGAATCCTCGAACCTAGGCGTCCTCGCACGTCAAGTCTCTGGCTTCGGAGTGAAATTGATCATGTTTCGTACCATTGGCGCTGGAAGTCTGGGCGGCCTACTTTCCGCGCAGTGGCATGGGGTAGGCTAAACTTCCGCATGAGCAATGCTTCTCACCGAACCTGCTCAAAACACCCAAACCGCTTCAATACCCGAGAAGCATTCGAGAGCTTGCCAAATGCAATCCTTCAAGGGCAGCCGGAATATTCTTAGTCTACACCCGCAAGCCAGCATGCAAATCCACGCAGAGTAATGCGCTTTCTGATGCTTTGAGGTGTCGACAGCTGCTTAATGAAGCTGGCCTGGCCTTTGCAAGCTCATCTGGGCACTTCGAGGATCTGCCTGCAGCAAGCGGCAGATACTGACAAGCTCTTCTAAGTCCCAAAAATCGATGACAGGCGCCTCAGTTTGAGCTGCTATGCTGCACTTTTCACAGAGACGAGCTCGCAGAGTTCAGACTGAAAGCCGAGCTCGTAGGAAATCGGAGAGTCTTGAATCCACACCCTTCAACTTGCTTCAAGCCAGCCTGCGATACAGCTCCAGATCTGTAGCCTGGAGGCGTCTGCTCTTGCATCGGCATGCCCGGCATGCCCACGCTTTGTTGGAAGCTGGTTGGTGTCCCTGGCATGTTTGCTGGCATAGGCTGGGCCTGCCCTCCGAAGGCACAAGCGGCCGGTAGCTGGGACGGCTGAGATGTGTGCTCTGGGCTGCGGCCGAACTCAGGAAAATAGCTCTCCCCGAACTCCGACAGGGCAGATGTAGCTCCGTCAGCTTGGACTGGGCTGTAGGACTGCGCAAATGGTATAGTGTTGGTGGCCATTTGAGGCAAAGCCTGTGTGGCCAAGGGAAGCTGACACGGGGCCGCTCCGAACGGCGGTCCGGCTGCACCTTCCACACAGGTGGGATCACGGATGCAGTCACTGCTCTCCTTCGTGCCTGGCGAGGGGCACTGTCCCGGCATTTGCGATGGCCCCGGGGCCGCTGCGGCGGGAACCACTTCTCCTGCACAGGCTGAGAAGCGCATGCGGGAGGTTGGCGGTCCCAATAGATTCCGTCTCGTCGTCGTCTCCTTCGGCAAAGAGCTCCCTCATGGCTGCTCCTCGAAGGTTTCGTTTCACCATGGCCCTGGCCAACAGTGTTAGCACGCCGCCATCATGGAGCGGGCAGCGATTGCTACAATGTTACAACCTCCCGTGCCTCTGCTGCTTGTCCAGGATCAGTGCTCGCTTTTGCACTTGGTGGCGACGACGTGCCTGTGGTTTTTAAGATGAGATTTGACTGCAGCGGTGTTATGATAGCCACCTGAATCACCATGGCAGCATCATTGCGCCGCTTCTCTTCCATCGCTTTTAAACGTCGCTCTATCTTGGCCTGATGCGTGTCTCGTCCACGGCATGCTGCCACATAGTGGGATATGGATGCAGCTGGCCTTCTCGATGGCCTTCTGCCGTCTTCTCTCCTGCCGTTCTGCTTCAAGCTTGTCTCTGATTTTCTTCCTGGGTATCACAGCACGTGCCCAACCCGACGGCCCGCAAGCATGGTTTCATGTACTTCATGGCGGTGCTGTATCAAGAGTTGAGCGTGAAGGACGGCGTTCTAAGCTCAAGACATTTCTTCAACCACTCTACGCCTGAGCCGGCATCCCGCATTGGAGCCACAATCGTTTCTTCGCACAATACTGGCATACTGGCAGGAGAGCTCAAAAAAGCACTGGTACCGCCAGCTTCGCTAGATTTAGTGACTAGATCCGTACCCTCTCCAGGCCTTGCCAGCTGCAGCCGGCGTGCAGCTTGGATCATAAGAGCAGCCCTGGTCAGCTGGTACTCCTTGCAGAAGCAATTTTAGGACAGTTCCTGCGGAGAGTCGAATACGGTAGAAACCAGGCTTGTCAGATGCTCATTCATGCTGCCCCTGCACAGGCGATCCTGGAATCGCTCGTATCGCCTGCGGGCGTGCTCGACTTCCTAAGTCACTGTAGCAAGCGAAAACAACAAGGTGCGGCTGTCTTTGGGGGGTCGAGTTCTATTTCTTGTTTCTTTTGTTTTGGCTTTCTTTTTGCCTTGCGGGGCTGCGGAAAGCTCGAGGGGGGGGTGTGGGCGCGGGCTGGAGGCCCAAGTCTTGACGTACAGATGGGCTTCGAAGCAATATACATGTGGAAAGCCGAACGAGCTTTAGCCTATGCAAAATACAGTATTGCCACGAATTCGATAAGATGAGATGACTTGTACTTTTCTATTCTTCAATAATTTTGATATCAACTCAATATGCTATGTGTACTGAGATTATTCAACCGTTAAATCAATAGTAAATCCAGTCTTGTCAATACTACATGCTATGCTATGATTTAGTCTAATGCTGTACGAAAAAGACTCGCATAGTTGTACGATTATACGGATACTAGATCAAGGTTATGCAAAGCCAATTTATTCATAGACAGCTCATACTACTTACTACCATTATTTTACATAAACATTTGTAGTATTAGTTTCGGTTCTGCTATGGTACAGAATAATATATTGTAGCATACAGCCCTGTAACATATCATATACAGCATAGTATGTGTCATTCTATTCTGTTTTTATCACGATGCTATGTAATATTCATTACACTATGTAATGTTGAGGTGTTTTCTATTCTGGCATGGCTTATCATGAAATGCATCACGCTTTGTTGTAAAATGCTTTAGTAGGTTACAGATTATTACATTACGCTGTTCTGGGTTATGTTCTGCTATATTACGAGGTAAGATATTTGATATTGTATGGTTTCGTTAGTATAGAATGCATGCCATATGTGTGTTCCATGAGGTGTGGTATCAGAATATGATACAGAGCTACCATATGGTTTAAAAACAATCTGATATAAGATGGTATAACAGCATATACTGTACCTACAACAAGGTCTAGTGCTATGAGATGAAATTACGTATCATAAAATAGTACAGTGAGTTTTCATTATAACACTACGAACTCTCATAGAGATTTTTGAAAGCTGTAATCCAATACAACATAACATAGATTATTCTATAGTATACATACCTATATATGTGTTCTGTATATATATATATATATATGATGTGGTCTAGTATAGTATGATAAAAGCAGTTTAACATAACACAGTATTATCGAGCAGAATATAATACAACAGAATGTGATGTATATGGTATGCTATAAGGTTGTATGGTATAACATATTTTTCTGTGCCATCGCAGAACAGAAACTAATACTACAATTATTCATGTGAAATAACGATAGTAAGTAATATGAGCTGTCTATGAATATATTGGTTTTGCATAACCTTCATATAGTATAACTACGCAGGCGAACTTATGGTCGCTCGATTGCATCAACCTGCCGCTCTCCCCATCGTTTGCCTTCTCTTTACTATTCACATTCTACAGGCATTCATTCTGCTCTGTAAAAGTCGCAGTTCTTCTCTCGAAATGAATTGTTTGCATATACTTTCCGACCTTTGCGAAAGCAAACGCGGGAATGCCAGGAACTGACAAGTGCCGGTATGCTGTCATGGTAAGATGGGCACGCGCTTCCGCTGCTGTCTGATCTTCTCCTGCTGACCACATACTCAACAAACTTCATCTGCGATTACCAGATTGAGTCTCAGCTATGCATGCTTATTCTTCGACTGGGCTGCCGGGCTTTCGCCATGTGTGCAAGCAGGGGCATGCTCTGAGAGCTTTTCTGTTCAACTGAACACCCCCCTACCCAGCAGCCACCCCGCGGCCGTGCGGCTACGGCCCCACAAGATTCTGCAGCAATCTGGAAGCATCAATGTGAAAACAAGGCCAACTACACAAGCATGTTGTCCTGCTCCCGAACACGTTCAAAGTAGGCATCTTCCTGCACAGGCCCCACCATTTTCAGCAGCTGACATGCGGTGCAGCGTTGCGTGGAGTTGGCGGACCTCCTTCTTCTGCTTCTCCCGGTCCTTGCGCCATCTGTCCTCCCTTTGCTTCTCTTCCTCCTGGCAACTCGAAACGTGACACCGGGGATGCACAGTGTTGGCCTTGCGGTTGCTCCGAGGGAGCTAGACGAGCCGCATTCAGGCTCCGGTGAAACTGCAAGAAACAGTCCTCCTTCCGCTTTGCCTCCTTGTATCGGCGATATTCTCTCCTGGGCAATGCGAGCCACAAGACAAAAAACCCAAGGGTTCATGGCGCAATAAGGAACGCAAGAACGCAGCTCACCATTTGGTGGAAAGCTCAAGAGCCCAAAGGGGCAACGCTTCTGCCAGCGAGCTCGGCCTTGCCAGCTGGCCCCGCCGGACGGCTTGAACTTTCGTCGCCGCAACCTGCAAGGCCCCAAGGCACTCGCATCGATGGTTGTTGCTCTTTCCCGCCTTACGGCGCTTTATCTTCATCTCATCGAGCTTCTTCTTAGTGGCCTCTTGCCGCCGCAGGACAGCACTCCCACACATCGCACGCTAGCCCGGGGAATTCATCTTAAGATGCTGCAGTAACGAAGTGCTCTGACCATGATCATGCTTCACGGTTGCTGGGGATCTTGCTGCGATCTCTTTTCGCAGAGCTTCCTGCAGACAACTGCACAGCAAAAGATCGGAGCTGTGCTGAAAAGTCCTTGCCTTGCGCTCTGCTTCCTCCCTCTGAATTCGTTGTCTCTTCGCCTCCTGGTGCGCTCGGATCTTGGCTGAGAAGGCTCAGGGGCGAGCAGCTCGCTTGGCTCTCACTTCGCATTGGTGCATTGGCATTCTTTCAACTCGGCTAGCACTGGTGGAGTACACCAGTTGCACGAAAACAGGGCTTACATGTCGGCTGCCGCACCTCTTGCAGCGACGGATACTGCTCATGCGACGAGACACAAACTCAGCTGCCCAACCACAATCATCACATGTGACAGGGGTGACTTGCACTCGCACACTGCTGCCGTCCCATTCCGTCGGTATTTCTCGCATCATGCGCCATTCCGCAGACTTGTTCTTCAGAGTTCTTGCCTGTCGCATAACGTGCTCCAAGTGGTGGCTGGCTTCTTTCGAGCTTATGCCCGCAGCCTCCGCTAGAGTTCCTATTGTATGAGTGTCCCCACGCACGAGGGCACGCCACAAGCGAATCCTGGATGTGATCTGTGGTGGCATAGCTTGAGGGCTCACATTTTCAGAGGGTGCAGCGCCGCGCCCTTGCCGAGACTTCCCAGGTATTGCCCTTCTTCGCCTGAGGCAGCCAAGGCAGCCAAAGGCTGTCAGGAAAGGCAACAATCCAGGCTGCTGTCCTTCTCTGAAGCTGTGACTCCCCTGAAGGCTTTCTCCGACTCTTGTGGGTCGTACACGGGCAGGTGCTGTGAGCAGTGTTCCGGAAACGTGCCAGGTCTCCATCGAAGACTCTACATTGACTCTACCTTCACGCTGTGCCTCTCAGCCAAGCCTCGTGCGGCCGTGCACACGCAGTCAGCTCGGCAGCTGCAGAAGTCTGCACTCCGAAAGCACTCGGCTGGTTCACAAGTCCTCCAACATCGCCTTCTTTCGCTTCCTTTCCGCCTCTCGAAGGTTGAGCTCAAGCCCAAACAAAAGCTGCTTGGCCCAGGAGGCTCAGCCTCTCTGTGCTGCTCGTGCCTCCTCGTTGGCTCGCTTCTCTTTGAGTTCTTTCCTGGACAAGTAAAAGGCAAGTACACAAGCCACAAGACAGCAAGCACTTCTGACGAGCCTGAAACTGAACCGGCAGAGAGTGCCGCGGATGTATGCCTTTCCAGTTTCCAGCACAGGGAGGGCGAAGATCGGGAGATACAAAAAGAAGACGGACGGACAGACCGGATTGGCCCGTGACACAACTGTCGACGAGAAAGAGGGACAGAGAGAAAGGACCGACAGGCCAAGACAGAGACAAACAGAAAGGGACACAGACAGAGAGGCAGACTCGAGTGCAGACGGCACACAATGTGGAGCACTTGATGGACGCTCCTGGATGCGGACGGCAGCGCGGTAGCGGCGTTTCTCCTCCATTTCCTGGCAACGGCCGGTTTGAAATGATCCAAGCTGAAAGCAGCCAGGCATGGAAACAACACGGTCCACTGCAGAAGATGCCTTCAACTTCTTGTTGATCCATGCCAGGTCCTTCCTTGTAGTGACATGCAAGACAGACTGGTTGCGAAGAGGAAAGCATGCCGAGGAAGGTGCAAAAGCTGCTCCCTCTTGCGTGCATCTTCTTCCTGCCGTCTCTGCAAGCCTCTTGCCATGCCTCGCTGTTCTCCACCGAGTCGAGCAAGCACGGGCCTCCTTGCGACGAAGTTCACGACCCCTTCTTGCAGCATCGCGCTCCTCACGACGCCTTTGTTTCCTTGAGTTCCACTTCTAGGTGCTTGAAACAAAGTCTGCACTATCCGCAGTAGGACATGCCACTCATACTCGGATGCACTAAGCTTTAAGCTCTTTCTTCTCTTTGCGTCGGGTCATGAATCCTCGCACAACGGCCTGGATCTTCTCCATGATTTGTTGACGTCTCTTTTCCTCTAAATCCTCCCACTTGTTGCGAAGGATCTCTCGCTCTCGCATGTATTGCTTTGCTTTTTGATCCTTCTGCTGAGCTGCTAGGGCGGCTCGCTGAGCCCGATCCTTTTCGTTTCGTTCGGCCACCTTCCTCTTCTTCTCAAGTTCTCTAAGACGCAGTTGCTGACGCCTCTCGAGCTGACCCCGTCGTGCTGCTTGAATCTTTCTGGCGGCCTTGTCTTGCCATTTCCTTTCCAAATCTCTTGCGATTTTTTTTGCCAGGTCCTCCTGCCGGCGTCTCTCCGAATCCGCCCGGCGCCGCTGCTCGATCCTTTCCTCGCGCTTCCTCAAAGCCTTGGCCTCCAAGCGCTGCTGCTCCCGAAGTCGCGAGGCGGTCGCACGGGCCTGTTTGATCCGCGCCGTCTCGACCCGGACTTTGTAGCCACGCCAGACTTTTGCAATCGACGTCACTGCCTTTGCTTTGCGTCGCTCTGCCATTTCCTTGATCCTCTGCTCAATGGCAATTCTCTCCTTCGCCTTGTCCATCGCAAGCTGCCGCTTCCTCTCCAGCTTCTCTTGCTTCAGGCGTCTGATCTCTTCCAAGACAGAACGGCGCGCCATCTGCGAGCGACGCATGCGCTGAATCTTGATGGCGGCCTGTTTGCGTTTTATTTCCTCCGCCCACTCAATTCGCTTCACAAACTCCTCTTTCTGCTTCTTCATTTCCACAACACGCCGCTCCTTGTCGTAGTTCCTTCGAGCCAGTCTACCTCGCTGAAGCTTTTGAAGCAGGACTGCTGCGCCTTCCTTCTTCCTCTGCTCGAGCTCCTCCACGCGCTTCCTTGCTTGGACTCGTTCCTTGCTGGACCGGTGCAGTTGTCCCGATGCAGTACGAACAGCCAGCACGTGGAAAGCTCAAGATGTGGTTGAAACAATGGAATCCGAGAAGGCTCCAGTTGTCTGACAACACGACCTTGCCTCCTGGCGGCTCACCGCACACTTCTTGAAGAAAGTCTGTAAAGAGCTGAGCATGATGCCGGCCTCTGTTCAAACGCCAATTTCTTCTGTGCCTGGTAGCTTGCATGAAATCCCAAAGGACGTGACCATGCTTGCAATGCCCTCACACATCTCACACAGGCTGCTTCAAACCTCGATGGCGCGCTGCACTTTCTTTGCTCTCCAGAGTGCTTGAATCCTCGATGCCTTGACAACTGGTAGGAGCCATGCAGCATCTCAAAGGGAGAGAGTGCTGAGTTCACTGCATACTTCTCCCGTTGTCGCTCCTTGTGCCAGCCCGGATGCAAATGCAAGAGGTAGACAACCCCATATCAGGGCGTGTTGCGCGATAGATCACAGCTTGACACGACTTGTGCAATGGTGGTAGAGAGACCAGCAAGACTGAACTTCTCAAAAACTGTACCTTGTGAAAGCTGAAAAAACATGTAGCGGCCATCGACAAGATGGCGTCACGGACACTGCGACTGTGCCGCAGAAATTCAGAGTCGTGAGTCGTATTGTAAAAGTGCGGACTGCGGCTGAAGCTTGTCCGAGACAAGCACCCAGCACTGCAAGCAGCTTATAGTAGATTCGTAAGTCCTTGAGTGCGTACACATTTCTCGAGTCGCTGAAGGTCGTTGCAGACCGCTGGCCTCCATTTCTTCGATTCGCTTCGCCAGCTGCTCTTTCTCTCGCAGTCTCTTCTCCTGTCTCGGAGACTTTGTGAGACGCTGTCCGACCGGCGCTGAAAGAACCCAAAGAACCCGCCGCCTTTTCCAGGACAACGCGTCGCATGCGCATCTCCTGGCAAGAGGGAAATTACCCGGAGGCCCTCTTCTGACTCTTTGTACTCTTGCAATCCGGAGGAGGACCTCAGCTTCCATTCGAGTCCTTTCCTCAAGCTCCTTCCTCTCCTGCGTTCGTGGACGAGTCTGACTCGTCAGAGCTTCTCTGAACAGGTTCTGCTGCCTGCAGCCGCTTCTCCCGCAGCAAAGCCTGCCTCAGCGAAAACGAAGCCGAAGAGAGCGACGAAAGAGCAGCCCCGGGCTCAGTTGCAAACTCCTCCCTCCACATGGCCGCCCGCTCCAAAGCCTGGCAAAACGCTCTGCAGGTTCCTCAGAAGCTCTCCGAGAAAGAGAATCAGATGAGAAGCAGATGAGAAAGAGATGAGAAAGAGAGATCTGAGATCCAGTGACTGGTCGTCTCTCGGCTCTCTCTCGGCCTGGCCTCGGCCTTGCGCTCTTCTGCCAAGGCGTCTTTCGCCTCAGCCGCGCGGGCGGCGCAAGCGGCGCAAGCTCGGAAGCCTTCTTTCTGGGCTGAAAAAGGATCACGGACCTTGGCTTCTTCGAGCACTTTGGCTGCTTGGCGTTCTGCTGCCTGCGCCATGGGCAGCGAACACAAAGACAGGGCTGACCCCACGGCTTACGGCTTGAGCCCTCCCACCTCTGCGGCACGCTGGGCCTTCTCCCGCTCGATTTCCTTGCGGGCCTCCTCCAGAAGCCGTTCTTTCTCCAGGAGTTCTCGCTTGAGCTGCGCCGCGATGGCGTCCCCTGAAGCCGGAGATGCCAGGTCGTCACCTTCTAAAAGCTCTTGCAACTCTTCAGGGGACACAGCATTGGCTTCTCGCAGTGTGAGACCCAGCTCGATGGACCGACGACGGAGCTCCTTGACCTTGCTCTCGTCAAGAGGCTCGGGACGGAACGTGCGTTGCACCTCCTTCATCTCGATAAGCCCGTTTTGATTCGTGTCCATTTTCCCCAGCAAGGCATCCAACAAATAGCTTGGCATAGCTATTCCAAGACGCTTCAAGCCTTGCTTTAGCTCGCCCCTGTCCAGCGCTCCTGTCCGATCATGATCAAGCGCATTGAAAAAGCTTCTTGCGTCCTGAATGGTCTGTCCAAACAATGTTTGCTCTGTGTGCATCTGCACCGTGATCTGGGCAACAACATCGGCAATCCTTAAGCAGCTCATGTAATTCTCGAACACTCTGACAGGACTCGGGGCTTTTACTCCGCTGATGTGACATGCTCTGGCCATATATGAACGGCTTAGTACTGGCTCCGAAGAATCGTTATGCCACCACAAACTGATGCTATTTCGTTGAAGTGCAGCCCAGAAGCTGTGCTTGGATTTCGTCCTCACTGGGAAGTGAAGCTTGCCGCTCTGCTTGTAAGCGGGACAGGCCTGAGATAGCTGCGGACGAAACACGGAGAGCATTTCCGGAGAAAGCCATGGTGGCTTGACGCGTGTAAGTTGATTTGTAGAAGTGAAGCGAAAATTATTCCAGTGTATTCACGGCCTATTCGTTTCCGGGTTCTCTGTTTCAGAGTTTCTCCTCGTGCGTGTTGATGCCTCACTAGTAAGAATACTTGTTTTATCTTTGTTGGCGGTCGATACAACATCAACCCTTTGTTCATGTGCACTTCTCGAAATATCTCGTGTAGACAGTCAGTATCTGTAAACAGAGGGGTACATGTAAGCACAACCCTAGCTGAGAAGCCCCTTGTTGCCCGGCTGAGCTGCTACCAGTACTGTGTTGCGTCGAGGCCGCATTGCACCTATGGACCTATGGCCTGTGGTCTGACAAGTTGCGTTGGGCCTCCTCTTCCTTGAGCTGCTCAGGGTCGGCAGTGGGTTCGAACAGCAGGACCAGCTCAGGCAGCTCGATCAGGCCGCTCTTGTTGCCTCAAATCTGAAGGTCTGAAGGCTCCATTCCCAACATACAGGACCGAGAAATCGCAGCCCAGCTGCCATCCAGCGCATTGATGAGCACCACGATCTGATACTCCGGAACTGTCACACCGAGACGTTGCAATCCCTGGAACAGTTCGTCCTTCTCGAGGGCACCACTACCGTCTCCTCAGCAAGGATTGGAACAGGCAAAGTGCTCGTTGTGAGAAACAGCACTGCACTCCGAATACTAGAAAGAAAGTGCAACAGCCTTGCAAAGACGACAGCGAAGTCGCTGTCCACCGCCTCGTAGAAAGTCCGAGCATCTGTGACCCGTTTGCCGTACAGTGTGCGTCCTCCGGCTTTTAATGTGAATTTGATCTTCCCGGTAACTTCTTTTAGGACCTTTTCACTTTGCGCACGCTCTTCCTCCGGACCTCCATCCGGGTCTGTCCATGAGGCTGGATCCAACAACCGTACGAATTCCTTCGATTCTATTCTCCTGCTTCGGTCCACGTCACCAGCATTCACCAAATCTTCTAGCAACTTCTCAGAAATTGAGATCTTCAATCTCTTGAACCCCTTGGAGATCTCTGCCTTTGCGAGAGAGCGCGTGTTGTCCGCATCCAGCGCCTTGAAGAAGCCGCTGACGTCCTTGACCTTGGCGCCCGAGATTGTGATGCCTTGCTTGAGCTTCTCGTTTACAGCCAGCACCACGGCCCGTAGCTCGTCCTGCAAGGCGACATGAAAGCCACATGCCTTAAGGAGATAACTTTGGAGAACTTATGCGGTTGGTCAGTGAGCGTCTCATCTTGGCCTACTCCCGTCCTTGCGCGGGTGCTGGAACAGCAGGCTGGCTGCTCTTTGTGTCGCAGGCTTCACGGCTCGCACGAAGGCAGCAACTTCAACACACTGGTCCGCATTCACCTCCATTGATGAGACAAACTGGGTCAACTCATCATCCAGTCCCAAGCCGAGTTGCATCAAGCCGGTGAGTACTTGCTCTCGCTCCAACATGCCCCGACCATCGCTGTCAATTGCGTTGTATAAGCCTTCTTCGTCTTGGACCACTTGGCCATTCACTGTAGCACCCCCAGATGAGAGAACAGATCTCAGAGCTTCTACGGCACGCTCTGCGCCTGTACTGCGCTGAGTTGACATGGCTTATAACCGGGTCAGCACCACGCCGCAGACAACAGTTCACCATGCCCCATGTAGCTCTTTGTCATTGCCGGGCAACCAGCACAAAGCATGTGCAGCATGCAACGCCTCCACTTCCGAAAGCTCTTGGCTCTCCATTTATCCTGCAGCCATCTGGGAAACACAGCAACATAGCATTCCGCTGTGCCATTCCTTGTGCAAGTTCAGTCCGTACAGGCGTTTCGAACGTTTACTCGCTGGTAGCTTTACACTGCAGTGCTGAGTGTATGTTTCGCTGTAGCTGACAGGGCAGTGGATAGTGACACCATGTCCAGCCTGCAAGAATCCGCACAAACCACGCTCGCAGAAGAAGCACTTGAACTCTTGAGGACTGCCAGTTTTCGGCCGAAGCACAACACCGACTTGAGGACTATGTGAAACTATTGACATCGCGACGGGTCTCAGCGGGGCTTCGAGCGCTCGCCAAGTCATCTCCCCATCCTCAGTCGCCCAACTTGGTGCCCTGCAGAGTTGATCGACTCAAAGACTCAAAGTGCCCGCCTCACGACTCTTGCAATGTCCGTGATCCTGTCCCGCATGGCCTGCGACAGCGGTTCGCAGAGAATTAAGTTACATGTTCTCGAAGGTCCACCCCACCGTACCTGGTCCATCGGCGGGCCCTTGCCACGCTCGTGCATCTCCAGATGCCTTGCAACATCTTGGAACACTCCGGCAAAGACAGCCTAACACCGTCAGCGCCGAAATACGAGTCCCTCACACGCAACGATCTGCAAAACAGCGCTGGCTCAAATTGCACACAGGCGGCTTGATGATTTGAGCAGCCCTGTACCATCCAATGCCTGAATTTCCTCACAGGGCAACACTCACATCCAACCAGCCGTGCCGGAAGGGGGACGAACAGTGGATGAGTGATGATGCATGGTCTGCAAGCAAAGATGCGCTTGATTTCCATCCGTAGCTGCTTCTTGGGGTCAAGAATCATGCCCTTCTCCTGAAGCGCATTGGAGCGCATGGAGAGTTTCTCCTAGGCCCTGGGCGTCGCCTCCTGTGCTCGTCGAGCCCTCTCCGCAGCTTTGCGAGCAGCCTTCTTGGATTCCTGACGGAGGGCGAAGCCTAAACTACCGCTGGCTCTCCGGGCTCCAGCCGGGGCTGAGACTCGGTAAGCGGAGCTGCGCTTCACCCCATAGGGTACCATCGGATACCTTAAGCTCCGAAAAACCGGCCGTGTAGTGAAGTGTAGCTCATTGTAGCTCTGTGCGAAGCTGAGGCGTCGAACGGCGCAAAGCTGGACTGTATCGTCGGTGTCTCGCCCTGTCGCCTGGGGCCTCCGAAGCCTCTCACCTGCAACTACCGCTGGCACGGCTGGGGCATGGCTAGGGCACAGCTACAGTAAGGGTGCTGGCACCGAGAGCACTGTCCTGCAAACCATGGGTCGGACGTGACAAGCTGGCGCAAGAGGCCTTCTCAAGACCTCCACAGAACAGGGCAGTTGGACTGCGGAGGGGCAGACAGTTGGACAGGGGATGCCATGTTTCTTCGAGAACTCAATTTGAGAGGCAACGGAAGGACCTCAAGCTAGGCTTGAGTCCCACGAGAACACTTTGCGCTGTTACTGTTGGAGACGACAGAACAATCTTGGCAGTTTGGACATCGGTAAAAGTTCCGGTGTCCCTAAGAACCCATTGTGCAAAGGCATCCTCGACCACTCCTTTCAGCTTTCAACAGACAAAGAGATGGTGAACATGTGGCCAGCATCCAGTGCAGTAAGCTATCAAGCCAAGCCCAAACATATTCAAGTAACAGTGCGCAGGTTGAATACTTGGGACCAGAGCTCACAGCGAAGTTTCCAAATAAACAGCTTGGGTCCCAACCCGAAGTCGAGTGGGCCAGAACACCGACCTGCGGAGTGGCTTGCTCAGACATCTGGGAGATGTGCACACAGCTACACCCAAACGACACAGAAGCTTCTGCCTGGAGGGCTGACGGCACCAGGCCGGGATTCAGATGCCTGCTTGCACTCTCTTTGGATAGAGCGGTCTTGGTGCCACGCCTTGCTAAAATCCAGCTCTACAGCTAGCCAACACAAATTGTGTGATTCACATGTGGCCCGCAAAGAAACAGTTTCAATAGTTCCACAGCATTTCCCTGCCTGCTGAGCCGCGACAGCCACGCCATGTGGAAGCATATGCTGTGGCGTGCAAGTGTTTTAAGGAAGAAATTGGCTTGGCTCGAATCGGAGGCGGGGCGCCGCAACGGAATCAACACAACTTTCAATTTCAATCGCTCACATTAGGCTGATGGAATCTTGCATGGAAGCCAGGATGTAGGCTGGACATGAATGGCGAAGGAGCATGAGAATCCGCCTGCTCGGACTGGTACAAACATGGAGCTTCTCTTTTGCCAGGGGAGGCGCGTCATGGCGACGTTGGCAGACAGTGCCATAGACTTCACAGCAGAGTCTGCCGCCTTCGCCTCTGGAACGTAAGGGCCCTTAGGCCCCACGAAAGGCGGAGCACCGGAGTAGGTGCAAAATGTGAAACTGCACTTCAATGTCAGGTCTCCCAGCCGGCGCTCCGAAACTAAACTTCCGAGTCCGGAACTCGACTGCAAGTTCTCAGGGTTCCTTGTGCCTTCAGACTTCAGAGCCAACTGTCAGTGTTTCCGCGACGGAAAAGGATCCAAGGATCCTGGGGCTCAGTAGCGGGCAGCCCGGGTCCGTCTGGAGCATCGGGTCTCCCAGTGCGCATGGCATTGATCATCCTCCTTCGCTGGTCATGGCCCGTCTTAGACATCTTCAGCTTCAGCAACGTCAAAGGCCAATGCTGTGCGCCCTGGCCTTTGATCGCTTTCTGGGCCGTCCAGCAGTTTTGCTGCCTTTGGACTTCGCATGACTTCGCTCGCAGATCACACCGACTCACACCCTCCATCGATATGGGCACTCGATTCCACACAGCTCACGACCCGAGTGGACAATGAAATCAGAGCTGGCTGCACCCTCTGTTGCGCCCCTTGGAAACAAGCGGTGCGCCCGCAACTACTTCTGGCCAGTGATATTCAGTTGACCACTTGAGCTTAAAATGCCAAATTACTCAAAGAATGGCGGCACCGAAAGTATTGCTACTTCATCCGGTCACCACTTCCCGCCTGGTGTCGATCAATTTGACCAACACATGCGAAGTCTCGGATCTCGCAGTAGATCTGCCAAAGAATAGATTGGGAACATGCAAAAACAAATGATGGCGCAGGACAAAAAAACTGCTGATCCAGGGAACTGCGCCATTTTTCCGTTTCAAGGAAGAGCATGCACTACGCAGTACAATGGAGCCAAGGCTTAGGCTGAACCCTTCCGCAAATGCTTCGCCGGACACACCTGTGCACACCTGTGCTACCTTGAACTGAGATCCTGTTGTCTCCGCGTCCACTTGGCTCGAAACAAAACAATGACACCTGCATATCACAAACATGTCGCATGCATCATTCCATTGGAGTATATTGTAGTCAATCTATCGCAGCCACTGCAGAAGCGAGAAGCTGAGACCCATGACAGCACTTACGCCTTACACGTTGCAACACAGGGTGTGCGAGGCTCAAAGGGCCCGAACTTTGGCGAAACGCGAACTTTGGGCCGGGTTGTCTTCAAGTCTCGGAAACCTTAGAGGCAACTCGCCTTCGCACAGTCCATGGCGGCCTGGCGCAGCTGTGTTGAGTTTGCATGGTGTCGCCGAAATCCTGGCCTTGACAAAGACGGCCACCTTGTCCAGCACCTCCACAGGAACCACATCCATGACAACTGAAATGTCTGCCCAGTCTCTACTGTTTTTGCTGTGCTGAATTTCACTGAATCTTGCGGTCATGTCGTTGGAAAGCAGCGGTGAACTCGTCCAGATTCCGTCGCAGCCACCGCCTGCGGTGACCGAATCCTGCCATGGGCACTGCCCATTGCTCCTCCATCGTCGGTGCTCCAACTGACTAGCATAGCTGGCTGGTGGGCTGGCAGGCGTACTCCGCTAGCAAAGACCTGGTCATCCATATCTCCATGACATTCAAGGTAACACATCCAACACAATGCAGCCCAGGATCTGCGAACGTTGGTTGGTATATCTTGTGAGACAGTGAGAAATGACGCTCTGCTTCCATATTGCTTACACATGATAACTCGCTGCCTCATCCGAGTCGTGGGACGCCTGAAAGTCAACCTGCCACGCAGTTTGCAAACCAAAACCAGTCGCAAAGATGCTGGTAATCAATAGGAGCCCTGAGATTTCCTGCTGCCGCACGTGCTCAGGACAAGCCCTGTAGCAAGCCCTGCGACGCCACCTCCTGTAAGAGGTACTGCACCTGCGTGATTTTCTCCTTCGACCACTGCGAGAAGCACAAAAGTGTTAGCCGACAAACCCCTTACGTTCTGTACAATATACTGACCTTCGTCGACTATTTGCTGCACAGAGCCTTGCTCACTGCAGATTCTATGACTGTCTGCCCGTCTTCTGACCCTAGTGTGTACCACTCTTCAAATCACCGGACACACAAGCCTTCGGAATGGCCTGCGCTCGCAGCGACATCAGGTCCTGCACGCAGAGATCATCGGTAAACTGGGATGCGATCAGACTTGAGTTATAGTGTTGCTTCGCCCAAGCCATGCAATATGATGTCCCGTGGCTTAAACTCCAACACATGGCGCAGAACGGCTTCTCTCCTGCAGGAAGCGCTGGGGCTGTTCCAGTACACCTGCGCAAGAACGCATGGCCTTTAAAGCCCACCTTCGTCAATGATGCCACGAGCCGGTCTTGCACTTCCAATACATCCCAATACTGCATCGGCCAAGACTGCCCAACGGCCTGCAAAGGCAGCTAGGACCCCTTGCCCCTGCCAGAAGCCGCGGGGAAAAGCTGACCGGCATGCGTTTCACTGCAAGGCCACTGCAATGAGAAGCATGACCACTCCATCTCTCGGAAAGCTTAAACAACACCATCAAGGACCGTGCGCTATGCTCAGCTTTCTCGGAATATCTTGATTTGAAACTTTGCCTCGTCGCCCTCCCGGCGAGAGGAATACCTTTGAGCACTGCAGTCAGCATTCCGAAGCCGAAGCACCAAGGACCCCGCCCACACTGGCAGCTTAAGGGCCGCACTCAAAAAGTGTGCAGACGCAGCTTGCAATCAGCTCTGCCCACGCAGCAGACCTGCCAGTGCTGGTGTACGGCATATCCTCAAACGCTGAATGCTTTCCGGCACAGAGCTATTCCACTTGCAGACTCAGAGGAGCAGAGCCGCAAGACAGCTCGAAGGATGGCAGCGGCAAGCCGAAAGTGCAAGGACAGAGAGCAAACAACGCGGCAGGTGCTCATGTTTTTTTCATTGGCCGCTCCCACTAAATCCCAGACTTGTTTTTTGCTGTCGGGCTCGGGCGGGCGTGGAGCAAAGCAAAGCCAGCCAACCCGCCAAGCCCACCATAAGTTCGTGAGTTAGTGAACGCCAAAAGACGGGCGGCGTTGGATCAATCTCTGGAGGCCAGCTCTGCGCATGCAAGACAACGGTGACAGCTGTCTGACGGTGGTCACAGTGATAGCAATGGAGAGCAGTGGGCCTCATTCCCGGTTCTGACCGAAGCAGCGTCTTTCCGAATTGCCTCGAGATGTCCGATGCCACACGATTGCTGCAGCCTACCACAACTTGAGAAAATGCAGAGTGGTTTCAGACTAGTATCCTTAAAAGATGCAGCTCGACAACGTGAATCGAGGGTCATCGGTTTTGGGCATGGACGCATGGACCATGGCCGTCTGAGTATCGGAATAGAATCTCGGACTATTTGGTAGGCTCCCACCCTTACATTAAATCATTAAGATTGCTTTCCATATGACCCTCTGGCGCCAAGACTGCTTCAGCAGTGGATGCGCTGCGATTTGCGCAAGTTCAAGAAAAAGTTGTCTTGCGAAGCAATAAGTGCGAATCCACAGAGTCTTTACTCCGAGTCCGTCACGCGAGCTCGTCGGTATGATCTTGCAAGAAGAGCAATGCGTCCACCATCTGTCGCGCTCGGGCTCGGAAACCAAAGGAAACGCACTGCAGCAGACGTAGCCTCCGCTGTCGGCTGGGACAGTCTGTCACAGAGCAAATTTCGCCTGTGCGAGCCGAGGAAACTTCGAAGGATCGAAGGACGGAGGAATCAAAGGACCGCGAGAATCAAGGCACGGACTGGAGATGCGTGCGGTCCGTGTGACCACATGCGATCTGTCGAGGTCACACTGGTCACACTTCCCACAGCGGAGCCAAGTGCAGGTCTCTTGCCTTCTGGGTTGTCAGCAAGGTGTTTCCCATAGCATGTCAAAAAGAACTCTGGGTTTCTATGCTCCTTCCTGTCTGTGTCTAGAAGCCGAGGCTTAGTGAGAGCACGCTCGCGGTCAAGCTGTCAATAATGCCGTAAATATCTCCGATAAATGTTCCAAGCTTGTTTCCTGGTACCGGTGGGTTGGTTAGCATGCTCTGCCGATATCTTGCAAGCGTGGCTACGAAGCAACTTCAATCTGAAAGCATGGTCCACGCGGCACCATGAAGCGACCTCTGAAGCCACGCCAGTGGATTTGCGCTTCTTTCTGGATTCTGACTCCAGGTTCCTTGGCGCATGTCTTTGGTGACCTTTCACTGGACCAGCATAGGTACGGAAGCCTAGTGGCAGATTTAGCAAAGCTATCTATCCTCACATGTTCGTACTAGATTCCCCTTTGATAAGGTCGCGTATAGCGCGGTCCCAAACACCAGAAATCCCATGTTCCTCCCCCTTTCCCCAGCAGCAGTACTTTTACGTAGGCGGGTTTTCCATAATCCTTCAACCCTGACACCGGAAGCAGGGCGGCGCGATTTCGCTTTGGCAAGATATCGTCTTGCTGCTTGTGAAACATGACAAAGCACTGCTGCGTTTTGCAGCCTCAAGCCTCCAAGGGCGTCACCTGGTCCAAGGACGAGGTGTCTAGCATGGTCGTCAGCTTGAGGATACCGAGCATCATGTCAAGGGTAGACATGTGCTTTCAGTGTGCAGCCAGTTGAGTCCCGGACGCTGGACCGAGCATGAATAAGAGATGCACCTCTCTCGTGCAAGAGCGTCCGTCCAGCCACAGTGATTTTTCCCGTAAGCACCTGCAAACTTGCAGTGAGACTGTCCATAAGTGTGCAGGTCACACTTGCCTGGCACCTTCGTAAAACAGCCTTGCCTCCTTCGTCGTGCGGCCAATGCAAATCAAGAACAGATGGAAGATGCCCAGGCAAATGACACCTGAGTTTCCAAGGGTTGCTCAAAGGACAGTCGCTAAACCGTATGAAACACAACGTTGTTTGAAATCTGTACAGATGGGATTCAGCCTGGCTTCACGTCTCTCTTCACGACTTCTATCGACTTCTCCCTCAACTCTTCCCGGCTCAAGTCGAGATGATTTGGCATACTCTCCCCCTATTGGACCTGCAATCACTCACCCATTCCCGGCCCCACACTCTCCCTTTCAGGGGCAAATGAGGTCCTCAACAGACTGTCATCGGTGCAATTTCCGAAGGCAACAAAGGGGAACAGAGACCTCTTCTTGGCGCAATCGTCGGGGAACCGTGAGAAATACCAGAGACCTCTTCTTGACGCTGCCAGATGCGGAGCGGAGACTGCTCATTCAAGCACACACGCGCGCTGATGGCCAGCGTTCAATTCAGGGTCAGAGCTGTGGCATGTCTGCAGGGGACGCTTTCCCGGAAGTCCTTTCCTGCGCAAGGCCAGGACTCATAGGGGCCTGAGACACCCTGACATTGTGCCCACAACCCAAATTCCACAGCAAACCCAATCTGTGGATCACACGGTTTTCGCAAATCCGCGAGGCATCTATCTTCCTGCTGCCTCTGCCAGGACTGACAGATCCGTCTTTATCCTCCTTCTCCCCATGGCCAAGGCTTCATTTGACAAGGTCTTCGGTTTCCCAATCACGGAGAGGCAGGCTGGCAATCTCTGATGTGATGTTGTCTCTCGTCTTTCTCGGCGATTCTCGGTGAATGCACGCATATTCGAAATAATGCTCTGCGTTTCATCGGTAAGCTCCTGGCCGAGAAGCATCAAGGCGGTTGGAATGCCAATCAAGCCCAGCGCAAGCAAGAGCAGTGGATTCCTGCACAAGTCAGCCACGCACCCCCCCCCACCAAATCCCAAGCTGTCAGTCTCACAGTGGATCACAAAAAAGGAGCGGATACTGCCCGGTTGTCGTCATGAACTACTTTGTTCGGTTCGCCAAATCGCATCCAACCGCAGTGTTTCGACTCAATAATCCGCTTGTCCGTTCCTTCTGTCCAGGCTTCTCTGAGCGGCGGCGAACACAGAATCGGACCCTGCACTCATGTTTTTAATCCTCAGGATCGGCAAAAGAACCTCATGTCAAAATATTGATGTCAGATTTGCACAAATCTGCTTCTCGGGCCCAAGCGTATCAGATCACTTCTGTACTTTATGCATTGGCTGAAAGCTATGTATGCGCTGGGAAAAAACGTGGCAGAATGTTCAAACAAGTTCACTCGGCTCACGCTCGCGTGGGTTATGCAGTGCCCCGCGCGCAATCATTGCCAGCTCTCAGAAGTTTGGGCTTTGAGCTTCGGCAATGCTGACGATTTCAAGTCACGCCCAACGGAGATGCACACTCTTCCTAGAGTCTTTCCTAATGGTGTTGTAGGACGTTGTAGGCATTCTCCCTCAGATCACGTTGCTGTGCAACTTCACGTTCGAGCCGCGTTTTTTCGGACCGGAGAGTGTCAGCCTCGTCATCATCGTCATCCGCGTTGAGAGCTGCGGAAGCCATCGAACTCGGTCGTGTAGTAGATGCCGATGCCGCAGTGATGGTCGCCGCCAGGATCCAACGTACTCGGCCATGCAGTCGTGCCCCGCCAAACGCAAGCACGTACAACCTTTGACCCTTGTCCTGGCTGATTCTTCGGCACTCGACTTTGTGCGAAAGGCTGCGTCGACTTTGAAAATCTCTGAGAAGGAATCACTGAGCAGGAGGTGGACTACGGCTGAGTCAGAGGATCTTGACGTCTACCTCGGCAGATCGAGACTTTTTGGCGCCTTGGACCGGGCTGACACTTGAGCAGCTACGTGAACTACTACGAGCGAAGGAATATCTGCTCCCCTTCGCAAGGTGGCTTCGATTCTTCCGCTCCAGGTTTGGCACCATCTTGCAGCACCGGACCCGGCCTGTCAGGTACCAGGTGACCGGTACGAGGACCACATAGCTTCAAACCGGTGTACGGACCCAACGATGCCCCATTGGCATGGTAGAAGTGTTTGTACCAGCACTTTGATTCCAAGGGCGGCATCGCGAGCCTCGTGGACGAGAACTTGTTCGTGTGGCCAAAGCTGAACAAGCCGCAGGGAATCCTGGGTCTGGCGACCACTCATGTGGAGGATGTCGGTGATGGAAGCAGAAGTGGCTTCTGGAACAGTACATCCGGCTGTGCGAGAAGTTTCGCAAGGTGACACGACAGCGGTTGCCTTCTGTGTACTGCGGAGTACTGTACTCGAGGAGCAACGATGGGCTTTCCATTTTGAAGGACGATTTCTGCGAGGCTCAAAACAGCACCCATACCGGCAAGCAAGTGTGACGAATAGGGACACAGTGCGACTGAAGTGTCCCATTTCAATACTGGGAAGCCTATCGCGGCTTACCGCGACAGGCCTCGACCTCCTCGCTGACGCGTGCTTCCTCCAGTCCAAAGTCACCCAAGCCAGCTGGAGGCTAACCTCGTTGTCAAATCAAGCTGAGGTTAGGCAAGGTTTGGGTCTTCACTAGAGGCGTTTGACTCGACTGTTCAAACTAGCCTGCGTCCATGACCGGCAGTACGCTCAGCTCGGCCGCAAGCAGCCTCATTACCGTCCGTTTAGCGGAGTTGCTGTACATGGACCGGAAATCAACAACAGTACCTTTCTACTCCAAACACAGGAAATTGGACTTCAGCAGCTCCCGTCGGCGACTTCGCCGACTGCCAAGCCTTCCTCGACTTGGCTAGCACGGACTTCCTCGGAACCATCGGGAGCTCGTTTCCGCGTTCTCACCCGAATAGCATCGACAATCGCAAACTCGTCGGTGAAGGCGTTCTTGATCATCTTCCGAAAGGAGTTGGTATCCACGAAATGTTTCACTTTCGACTTGTCTGGGGCTTCCACCTGTGGCCAAGTAGTACGGGCTTCTGCCTTCCACCTTGTAGACCTGCCCCGCGGAAAGGTCGGCGGAGGTCGGGGGTATTGACATCGTAAATCATCGCCAATCATGTCGAGGCTGTCGAGGTTGCACCAACATAAACATCTGCCCCTGTGGTCGTCCCACAGAGCCATCATGCCCAGGTTGTCATAGTAGAACCGACTCATCGGGAAGTTGAGTGACACTGTCTAACGGTCACAATCCGGAAGGAGTTGAGGTTGCGCTGGGCCCTGTCGTAGATCTTTCCCCGATTGACAACTTCGCTTGTTCTTCTTGGACTCGGGAGCAATAACCAAAGTGCGAATTGTGAGACCCTTTCGCTTCAACGTCCCTGGCTCACCGTCAGTGTATGTTATCGGTGCCCACTGCGAGGTTTCCGTTGGTGTCCACTGACTGGCGTGGTTGGAGTGCTTCTGTCCATGTACATTTTTCCAGGTTGATGCTCATCTGGTGCACCTTGGAACAGTAGAACCTTCATGCCTTTGTGGCTCGCAGTCCACGCTCACATAGCAGTAGAAGATGAAAGCTAAGTGATCAATGGTCACCTTCTTGACCACAATAACCTCATTATCTGTGTTGCGCTCGTAGCAGGTGCACTCGTTTTTTGCCTGCCGTCCACATCACGAGAACACCACATGAGCGGTGGAGGGCGCAGATTGGGCACTCCTCGGCCAATCATGGCACCGACAAAACTGTCACTGTTGCGTGAGAATTCTTTTGCCAGTGCTCCTGGAAGCAACTCGCCGACATTGGGTCAGGTGAGGTCTCATCCTGCTCGCCCTCGCCGTCCGATCTTCTGCCGTTGCTCTCTGAACCATCGACAAGGAATCTGTCGTACCCGACGTCTGCGCCACCCCGCTTTCCCTGGCCAATTCACATGGAGTCATAGAAATGCCCTGACGCTCCATCTCTGACAATGAACCCAGCGCTGCTCTGCAGCTGGGCATGACGATCTGATGCCGGGCTCCATAATTGTAAACCCACAGCTTCGACAGTAGTCCGAAGCAGGACCCCTACCTCCTTGTAATTGAAGATCCCGTATGTGCTCCGATCTTGACCTGAGGCCTGTTCGGTAGCCTCACGTACATTCGCGATATCGAGCAGGACATCACAGCATCCTCAGCCAGGAGTAGTACGTCGCTCGGAAGGCCTGCCGTAAGCAATGTGCTCTTGAAGTCGGTGCGCAGCTTCACCATGTGAGGATCCCTTTGAATGATGCCACTTCGTAGCCGCTTGTAGACCTTCCGAACCGAATCAAATTCGTCATCCTGGCACCCGGTGAGTCGCCCGGAGGTGCATGAAGATGAAGTTGTTTACCCATCCATTGTCTGGTCGGCTGGAAGCAGAGGCGCAGCGGGCCGTGCACCGGAAGGTCGCCGTGGGACATAAGCCGAAGGATCATCAGCTCGGTCAACATCCGCAAGCCCGGTAGCCGAAGATGGTGCGCACCAGTCCGCCTCTTCAATGGCCGCCTTGAGCTAATTTGTGCACATCATCCTCATATACTCCACTGCATGAACACACCATTGGCCTTCTTCAAGATGCACTCATGCCCTGACAAGTTCGTTGACAAAGGCCACGTGGACACACTGCTGGCATGGCTGCGCCATTCTTGCGCTCCCAGCCTGCACTGGTCCAGACGCTGCTTAGTCACGCCTTCGTTGTTGAGAGGAAGGGGCTGTCGTTGAACATGGCTGACGATGGCGGCCACGCACTTCATTTTTTGCGACAAACATGCTTCCAGAAGGTGCTCCAAAGCGTCGAGGACATCAAATTGCCGTTGCGGGGAGATGTTCGGAGGTTTCAAGAAGCAAGAGCCCCGGCCGTCAGGCTGATCAGTCGAAAGGACGACATCGGCAGCGGCGAGGGCACCTACTGCGAGCACGAGGAGCAGGATTACGACCGGTACATGGATGACTGAGAAGCCTCAGAGTGGGAACCAGCCTCGGACACCTCATGAAGACGGCTGGCTAAGTAACTACGAGAGCTATGCGGCCGACTCTGATCCGACCAGGATGATGAGCACCTTTCCCGGCCAGGCTGCACCATATGCGGCTCTCGTATGAGAAGGTGCTGTGGACCGCGAGGAGATCGAATACGGGATAAAGAAGGCTCTTGAGTGTCCACGGAGAGAGGCCACTACTCTGCTATGCCTGGTGTAATTCACGCGTTTCCCTAGCCGCTCACCGCTGTTGTTCTTGTAAAAGAAGAAGTCGGGAACTGGGAAATCCGAAAGGAGGGCCGGCCGAATGCTCGAAATATCGCATTAATCTCTGAGCTCTCAGCCAGGTAAAACCATATTATCCGGAATTCTCAAGAACGAAGTGAAACTTCCCTGATGCCCCTCAGCTCGTCAAAGGTATAGTGGTGGGTTGCGGGGCTGGTTGGTGATTTACAGAAGGCGTCACCTGAGGCTTCTACGGAGGAAAGTCTGGACCATCAGCCCGGGGAGTGGAGCAGGCAGGACGTGAGGACCACTCTGGTCCGTGGATTCCAAGGCCTGTGCCACTCGCACAAACACTCCGTTGCCACCCCGATGTTAGCGCCTCCTCCGTAGAGGCATGCTCGATTCAGATGTGCTTCGCAGCACCGGGCATCGCGACTTCAAAGTCTCGCAAAGTGTCGAGCACCAGTCCGACGTTGTACACTAGTCACTAGTCTCTGCAGCTCAAAACTCCAGTGTCAGAGCAGCACAGTGTTGCCAAGCCCGGGCTTTAAGTTTTAACCACGTTAAAAAAGGCGCCTACGACGGCCTCACATCGTGTTCCAAATGGCTGCACCAAGAATTGTGCAGCTCCACTCTGGGGTGCTATGTAGACTTCGTGATCAACACTGACACTGTTCCGTCCAGCAACACAGTTGTGAATGACCCTGAGCATGGGTCCTCCAGAGATCGGGAAGCGATCCGATGCTGGAGTAATTAATGCCTTGCGACTTCAAGGGACGGCAACCAGGGACAACGCAAACGGGTACCTGCCAAAAACCCTGAGGAACCGACCCACACCAACGGCCACGGAAAAGCCCAAGCATCTGTCAAGTATTACCAGTCACAAACTGAGGCACTGTCGTATGTGCGTGTGTCTCAACATGCAGGCTCACCCCGTGGAAAACAAGAAAGCGGAGAAGAAGACATAGTTCCTGACACGGTGCAGAAGCACATTAAGCAGGCTGAATCCGTGCTGCAGAGCCCGCCTTTGGCCGACGCAATTATTAACGAAGGGGCAATGATGGTCGAACCTTTGCCATTCTCAGATAATGCTGCCCAATTATCACAGTCTGCCGAACCTGTGATAACACCCGAGCGACGGGCATCAACACACAGTTGTCGCAGTCTGCACAGTGCGAGGCCCGTGGAGGTCGAACGATCTGGCACAGACCGACTTCATGTCGTTCACGTAATCTGCTCAACTTGGCCTTGCAGGTTGAACACCATCGGTAGCCTTGAGATTGCTGCCTCAGCTCGGGCATTGTTTCGCATGAAGAACCGTGCAGTGAATCATTTCACCACCTGCTGTGCGAGCAGACGAATCTCCACAGCGTGCGCAAACTGGCAGAAACCCGTGCGAGGACATGGCAAGTCAGTCAAAGGAGGACATTCCGGGTCCAAGCCACCTTCGGCCTCAACATCAGCAGCAATGTGCGGGATTGAAGCACAAAACGCATGAAAGGCAACCGCAGGCACGCACCGGCAACGGTGGAACTCCCACAGCTGAAACAATTTCTTCCTCTAGCCTCAGTCAATTTAACTTTCTGACTTGCGAATCTGCACGCCCGTGGCTCGGCAAGACTATGGCAGGCTCTGGTCTCCACTGCTCAGTTTCACGAGGCTCGTAGGGGCAGGACCCGGGCACTGCCAAGCGCAGCTCCCGCCGGGGTAGAATGCCTGCACAATGCAAAGAGCTACTACAGCTTTGCGCTTGAACCTTGCGTTCTTGATTTGTCATGCAACACATAAAGCGTTGTACTATGAAACGGAACCATAAGATTTGCTGGTTCAGGGTCCAACGCTGCTCACTGCCACTATGGAAGCAGACCACGATCGATCGCTTCCATGTTTGACTCGTTACTGAGCTGCTGCTGCTGCTGCTGCTGCTGCTGCCGCTGCCGCTGCTGCCGCCCTTGCTTGGTGATCGGCCTTCGATTTTATCGGATCCACAGCTCGCTTTGCGAATAGCTCGGAATGCTCAGGCCGACGGTCAAACGAGCTATAGCAGGTAACAGGTAGCATGTGCCGCGCCCCTGTTGCCTCTACGACTCTCGTAATGGACCTCTCGTTTCACACAGGTACACTAGTTGATCGCTTAGCTTGGTTACTTGTCGCTGGAGTAGAGAGGGAGTGGCTCCCATGCTGCCGCTGCCCAAAATGGGCTTGGGCCACACATATCAGTGTGGGCTTATCTGGTTCCCTCGGTGCCCGGTGAATTGATGATGGGCAGCTGCTGTGGCGCTGTGAAAGACCACAGATTGAGATTGCGGCCTGGATCTGTGCAGGATGTCAGGAGTAGGAACACGACAGTCGCAATAAGTGCCTGGCACACTTTTGGGGCAAGAAACCCCATCAACAACTGTTGCAGCAGCCGAAACTCAGCTGGGGCACAATGCCCGTAACAATGGGCAGCAATGGGTTGACTCTCCATAGATGTCGTGAGCCTAAGATTGCAGCAGCTTACGCAGATCGAAGTAGAAACAGCGCAACTAAGCCGGAGACAGAAACAGAAGTACAACGCAGAAGGTATCAGGATGAGCGACCTCGGCTACAAGGGTCCTGTCTCAGTCGGCTACACATTGTGTAGGGTTTGGCTGATTCCCATGCTGGGCAATGCGTAGCCAAATGAAACATGGAACTCTCTGCCACGCTACCGGTATACACGTGCTGCACCAGGGGCTGGACCAAGTGCACAAATTGTACCAGAAGTCGATGTCTGGGCCGGTTACACAGCGGCCGCAACAGCAAAACCTGCCGGCCGCTCTGCTGCCATCTCCACGAGCTCTCAAGGCGATGCTCTTGAAGGCAGCTGCGGCCTGTTGCGCCCTCCAACGTGATCCCAGACTTCATATACTCTGGGAAGTCGCCTGGGCTTAACATGCCGCACGGACTTCCAGAAGAAACACACTTCTGCGTGTGGCGGCATCTGACTAGCTAGTGCGTGGTGACTGTGTCTCAGGTGCCGTCCCGGAGAGATTGAGCCTGGAATTCGGCAATCTCAGATACCGTTCCCAAACAAGCAACACTTGGCATCCAACGGCTGCGTGATGATTCCACCTGTGCGGACTCAAAAGTCAAGCTCAACGCAAGTCTGGTTGTGCTGGGCACGGCACGCCCGGCTGACGTCTCAAAGGATGTCCCCAAAGCCTTGGTTCCGACGAAACGACGCAGATGCCGCTTCAAAATCAAAGCTCGCAACATGGTTCACATAGGAACCGGGAATCTCACGGCCCAGTTCGTAGACAGTGAGCTAACACTGCTGTCAGCCTGGTATTCTGCCGGAACCTGAAAAGCCGGGCTCGGAACAGAGCACGTTCACTCATTGCTGCACCTGCGACTTCAGGACACAACCGAGCCTCAGAGTCTGTCGCACGGGTTGCCATGACGCCGGCCCAGGACGACCTGCAAAAGCTGCGGGAAATGGAACAGTGAACAGAGACTGGCCCACAGCGAGTTCAACTCAGAGGTCTGGGCGGACGAGGACGAGTCTCACCGGACTGCCGAGAGTCTTCCATCTCCATCGAATCAAACCTCCGGGCTTGTGCTGCATTTGCACCCATAGCTCAGCCCATCACATCCGATGCAAGTCAGCTTCACAACCGCACCTGTCTGCATGCTTCTTACACATGTCACATGAAAAAAAAGCTGGTCCAGTTGTACCTCTGTCTTTTGTCTCTTTCTGTCGCTCTCAAGGCCTATAGTAGCGGCCTCCCCGGTGAAAAGGCAAGCCCATGTGTCTGTGGTCGGCGAAGGTTTGCAGCTGCTTGTTCTGCGCTTTGCTAGTTAGGCACACTAATGCGAAACAGTTCAGTCGCAACTAGCAGTATAGCAGACCCTTTGACTGTCTGCTACATGAACTCAACTGTTGTAGCCGTTGCTCATTCCCAGACAGTGCTGGACCACAGGCTATTGCTCCTCTGCTCTGCACTTCCAGAGGATGCGGGGCAAGGCGTGCTCCGGCTCCCTGGCCCGGAGCATCCACACTCGCCAGTGTGCGCAAGCTGCCCCCCGATTCCGCTGTCCTTGCCACAGTAAGTTGCAAAAGTCTCGAGCACTGAAGGCGAATATGTAGCTGCTGTGCGAGCCGTCCGCGTGCTGCATGTCGACCTTCTTTTCTTGGGGTGCGTCTTTTAACCTCTATAAGGCTCTACAGAACGACACAAGCAGCCGGCATCTCCCACCCGGTACTGAACTAGGTTACTAAAGAACCCTGAGGCCCTGTCGCACACGACGTCAGCCCCTCACTGCGTCAGAACCTTTGGCCATCCATGGCGGCCAGTCTGGTGGTGTACTGGGGATGGCAAGCCTGCCATCCAGTGTAGTTCCAAGCGGCCTCGTACAGGGTGTGTGTCCTTGACCTGAGCTTTCGCGATAACCGCTTTGGCCACCCGGCACCGGGTACTCCACTGCAGTTGTCGGTCTGGAAAGGGGTTCTCTTCCGTGCCATTGCGCGCTCACGGACTGCCCTTTCCTCATTGTCCGGATCACTGGTTCGGCTCCTACTTGTCGGCGCCTTGAAAGCATGGTCTTGCGTGGCCTCTGCCTCTGCGCTCCTTCTTGGGCGAGTCCTCTGCGTTCTTGGTCTCCTGGAGGTCCTTGGTCTCCTTTGGCTGTGCCCGCTTTTGTTGCGTGTCCTGTGCCTTCTTGGTCTCCTTGAGGTTTTTGGTCTCCTTCTCGTTGCCGTCTTATGTGCCATCTTCCTCCCTTCCCATGATGTCCCAGAAGGCATCGTCAGACTCTTTGTGCCCGGTTGTTCTCGGCAGTTGGCTTGGTGGGTCACGCTTCTTGATCTTGGGCTCTCTCTTCTTCCACTCAGCCAGGAGGGTCAACATGCGTTGAACCCCTTGGGAGTTACTGGACGGAGTGACGCCGTAGGGCGAAAGAGATTTGAGTCACCGGCCAGCCAACCGCAAACCCACTATGACTGACACCCCCAACCCGCCTCGAAGGCTTGGGCTCTCTCTTGCTTGCTTGCTTGCTTGCTTCGGGTCCAGGTTTAGCGAGCTAGACCCGCGCCTAAGCGCACCCTACAACGTTCGTGAGGGTAGAGGCATGGGGGCCCGATGGACTGCTTTTCAGTCCAAGGTCTGAACTGGCGGTAGAGTACGGTTGCTGTGAATCCCCGCACCCTGAACACTAATGACACTAATGCGCGTCCCGGCCTCATCCCCGCGCCCTCTATGGCACGTTCTTAGTACCTACAGCAACCGATCTCCCCCCACAAAGTTCAAGTTACGGCAGCGTGGAGTTTGGCAACAAGCACAGCAACAGAATGCAAGCTTATTGACAAGGACATGCTCAACTCCAACACTGCAAGTGAAAGGCACCTTACCTAGTTTGGTCACGGCTCTTTCCCGCAGGACAAGGAGAAGCACGAGTATGGGATTGCAAAATTCAGGGCTCCCCCCATGTATCAAACAAATTGAGTTTGCACGGGTGCAAACTGCCGCATGTTTGGCTGCACATCTTCTCACTGCTGTTCACTGCTTGAAAACGTGTTGGGCTCTCTCTCTCTCTCTCTATCTCTCTCTTTCCCTCGCTGGCACTCTCTCATTGGCTCTTAACGTTCTACTCCCTTGGTGAACCGTTCGCCTTCAGGACAGCCACAAGAGCCTTCAGCCCATCATTGCCAAGCTGGCTCCATGCACAGATCCTCGTGACTCTTGATTCCTGTGTGCTTATCCGAGTAGACATCAGCTCTCGAAGCCTCGAAGCTGACCTCCGGATCCTACCAGTAGTTACGAGTAGCCTGTACCGCAAGAATACGTTTGTTTAAGTCGCGCTGTCGTTAAAGCTGTCACTGCCAGGGCTGTCATCACGCACGCACTATGTTAGAAGCTTGAGCAACACTGCACAGCATCCCGCTATGCAGGTGAGCACTAACTGGAGGTGGTCTGTTCACAAGCCCCGTTTCTCTCGCAGGCGCTAAGCCGCTAAGCGGGCTCCAGCGGCTCCAGCTTCTGGGAGCCCTGGCGCCTGTCAGAAAGCTTTTTGAATGGTGCGGCTGTTGAAACGACTCTGAAACGGCCTCGGGACCTTTGCTGACGCTGGTTGGTCTCGATCTTCCAGCGATATGTTCTTGGGCACCTTGAAAACAAGGCACCGCTGCACTACCACCGTTCTGGCTCCATGCTTTCTGAGGGTTGGACTCTGAGGAGCTCGAAAGCCCGCGCCGCTCGCCAGAGCTTGCCTGACGTGATGTAACCACAATGTCATGAAACCACGACGTGTCGATCACCGCCTGACGGCAGGTCATACCGCTTCATGTCCAGGAGATAGCTCACCTGAAAGGCCAGAGGACATCAAGCGGAAGCACCGCTGCAAAGCGCCTCCGGCCGCCTTTTTGATGAGCGCCTGCGAGGGATTCAAACCAGTCCTCCGCAGGAACGGGAAGTGGTTCGGCGATCTGAAGAGCCGCTCTTCACGAGGCTCAACGTTTTCGTCTTGCATCTGTCCTGCTTACTGCTGCCAGGGCTTCAGCCAGACGAATCAAGAGACTTGCTGGCAACTCTGCGGCCCTGCAGCAGGTGTTTTCGATTATAGGTGCACTTGTTGCGAAGTGCACAATGCAAGTCTCGAGAACATGAGCAACAAACATTTTTCAGGAAGCAGCGTCGCATGAAAGGTAATGCTGGCAGCAGCGCCACGAGCAGATGTACATAGGAGGAAAATGCTGTTTCAAACTGCCCATCAAGTGTGCCGATCGAATCATGCATGCAACTCTATGGGCCTGGCGGACAACACCTCATCGCACACAGCAAATACCCCCTCTCTCGAAGAGGACGTGCATCGAGAGAGGCTCCAAAGGATCTGGGCCTTAGGAGTGAGGCCGCTCAGAAGTGTGCGAAAGCTCCAACTAGACTGCGAGGTCCTTGGCACATGGCAGCAGACTCTGCAGTGGGCTTTTCCTGGAGTGCCTTTTCTACCTGGTGCGAGGAACTTGCCCTTCCTCGTCCCCAAGCACACAACTAATAGCGCATGCACACTTCTTTGCAGAGAAACCGTGACACAGTTCCGTCGGCCTCTGGGAGCAGTGCCTCCAAGCGCTCGGAGGCATCCAAAAGCAGCGATGGAGGCTGCATGGCTATGCCCTGTCGGGGCTTTTGCTGCAACATGCGCGAGCTTTGCACATGTCCCGAGGCGCCTGACACAACATGGCGAATGAGCGTGCTGAGCTTCCTTGATCCTGCACTCTGCACATGCACTCCATGACTTGCAGCCCTCCTTCCATCGCCGAGCCCCAGCCTTGGCTGCGCGAAGGGCATGATCCAAGACATCCTGGAGTACCTGGAAGGGTGCTCCAATGCAGTCCAATGCATGGCATAGAGTCTAGAACATGGGCGAAAAAGGCCCAAGGCCCCACCCGTGCCTGCAGAGTCTGAGGTTGCAGGTAGCCCAAGCTCCTTTCGGCTTACGCCGGCGCAAAGTGCAAACACCACCACCGGTCCACCGGTCCTCACAACAAGGGCGAGCTCGTCAAAAGACAGCTCGTCAGCTCGCCCATGGACTTCCTGTCAAAGCAGAGAAACAGAGAAGCACTGCGGGCTGCGTCAGTTGCCTGTAGCACCGCACTGGCCAGAGTTTCTACGCCCCAGGTGCTGGGGGCAGCGCGGCCTCAACTTCTCTGCACGAGGAGCGTACTTCTAAGGCATGGTTGGGTCGCTGACTCAGGGCATCCAACATCATGGCCAAGGCCTGGGCTCAAAGAAATCTTCCAAAGAAACCCTCGCCGCGTCAGCGCCTCCGCGTCGAAGCTGGGAAGCCCCAGCTCGTGGATCTGAGCTCCGACGGCTCCTCGGAGCACCACCTGGGCTGCTGAGCCCTGGGCTTCGGCTGACTCCGACGCGTCCCTGCGCCGCCCTGCCTGCTCGGCCAAGGAACCGGGGCCTCGCAAGAAGGCACCTGCCACTCTCATCCAGGAAGGCTCACACAGGCTTCGTGGGTTTCGTTCGCCTGCTGCATAGGCGCAATCCATTGCTGACAGCTTCGAAGCTTCTTCCCCGAGTAGTCGGCCAGCATTCTGCAAAACGATTTGACGTAACCGGAACGGTCTTTCTTGGACGTGCGGCATTACGACATTCGGTCAACAGGCGGCTGGCATGCCTGATAAAGCTTGATGCCGCGGTGCCCATTCTTGGAGGCTGCGTATGCAGCTTGCGATGCCGCAGACCCAGACATTCTGTGCCTCATGCCAAGAGATGGTGATCTTGTCCCACACACCCATACTATGCCACCGCAGGACCTCTTAAAAGTGTATCCAAGGCACATTTCCATCTCGAGGTTGGTGATCAGCTCCTGCTTCAGCAGACAATGCAAACTGGAACAGTGCCCGTCACATAGAACCCCACCTGCCAAAGCTCTTCATGATCGATTTTGCCACTGGACAGAGCCATTGCCAGCAGCGCCAAGTCCTGGCACAACACGCAAAGCCCCGTGGGCGCAACAGGAGTCAGCCTCGCCAAACTCCTCGGGATTCTCCCGCCCAGCGTTTCGCAGCTTCCCTTTGAGCTCACGCGCAAGCGACCAGCCTTACCGATGGCGGGAAAAGAAGGTACACTGGATTGATTGCTGGCAAGACCGAGGGCCGACAACAATGCTGATGCTTCTGCCCGTCAAGCACAAACAGGCTTTTCGTCCACAACTGCTCGAAACCCCCGGTATGCAGCTGCACGTAACGCTGTTGTGGGGGACCTCAGGACTGTACGATTGATCCTGATTCTTGATCGTCTGGCATCGGCAGCCATAACTCTCACCCCTCTCCCTTCACCGTGCCATCAGGCATCAAGTGCTCGCAGATGTGCCGGCGTCGCGTGCTCTGTCATGTCAGTTGAGTACACAAGACTGCGGGGCCGAGCAATCGCCATGTCTAGACTGGCTGATGGGGCTTGGCATTCGCAAGTGGAGCTTCTGAAAGCGAAGCTTGGGAACGAGATAAAGCAGCAGAGCCAAGCGTCACAGCACGCAAACCGCGTGGACGCAAAGACTTGGCTGAGGCAGCTGCACAAATCTGCAGCTGCATTGCCTTGATGATGCTCACTGTTGACGAGCCTCACACTGCCGAATGCTGAAGTTCACACAACGGCAAGGTCTGCATATCTGTCAGACACGGACTCCCAACGAACTAGCGAAAGCAGTACTCCAATCGCCTGCACAGAATCTTCACTCGAAGTACGAGTGACATGGAGCATCAAAAGAACAGGCATCCGTTCACCTGCGAAGGGCTCAACTCTGAGAGTTCCCGCAGAAGCAGCGCCTGCAGAGTCGCCGAGTCGCCATGTGCTACACGCAGAGACGCAGAGTTGCTGCCCTGCGTGCCCGGAATTGTTCGCCACTTCGCAAGTCCCTGCGTGCCGTGAGGCAGCCGAATTCATCCTTCATCCGGCAAGGCCCTCCCTTGCTTTGAGTCGAGGCTGCCGGGAAGGACTAAACATAGGTTCAGGCAGTCGTCCCTGGCCACCACGGCCACGGCAGCCAATCGAGGCCACTAGTCGACCACGTTCTCGGCCGGAGCTCTGCCGCTCCCCACATGTGCCCTACCCTGAAGCCGGGCTCCGTGCCTTCTCAGAAATTCAGGCATGTGCTCTGCTGCAAGACAGCGCAATGCCCATGCCGCCATGCAGGCAAGCTGCTTGGGCCCCAGCTAAGTTCGGATCATCCCGGAAGCAAAATCACTGCACCCCTGGGAAGAGGATCTGGTACTTGCACGCCCTTGCCGACGAGGATTTTTTGCCTACAAGAAACCGGAATGAAGCTGCATAAGACCAGTAAGGCGGGAATAGGCCCGGACCATTTCAGCATCTCGGCCCGCTTCTTTTCCGGGACCGGTCCGTCCACTCGGCCGTGCGTCCTCCAAACCTCCGACAGCAGAAGCAGGAGGGTTGAAAAGTGGCGGTCTCGTCTTGAACTTAGAAGGACATGCGAACGAATGGTTCGAGTGCACGAAGCGCGCCTTTAGGTGTTGCTGACAAAAGTCGCCTCCAAAGCAACACATGCTTGCAAAGGCTTCTCGCTTGCGGCTTCCGTGCTGCAAACTGGTCTAACGCAAATGCGCATCGTCTAGGCATGTCTCGGTCGATGGCCACCGTCGACGTGCTTGGGGTTGGTGCCTGACACGTCCCCGACCCACTCCACACGAAAATCTGCGTTGGCAAGACTAAAGCACTAAGGCATTGGCAGTCGCCGCCCCAGCCTCGCTCCGAGAACTGCAGAACTGAACAAGATGCTCATGACCAAAGGCGCTGACCCTTGTTCCAGGTACGGGCCTCGCAAATGCCGAAATGGGAATTTTCATGCATCCAAGAGACACCAAGCACCGCGGCCATGCATGGGCCCAATTCTTCCTTCTCTCGGCGCCTCTCCTCACGGACTAAAGCCTGCAAGTTCCAGGTTACAAAGCGAAGCTGCTCTTGTGTGCTCTGCGATTCCTTCAGCAGACTGCCTTCTGCTCGATCTCAAACTCATCCCGGCATCTCTTTCGCTCTTCGTTCTTCGCACTGAGAGCATCCTCAAAGACTCGACCTATGCTGTCTGCAGAATGCCAATCGTTCCTGCTAGTCCCGTCTCCTGAAGTCTCATGCTCGACCACTTGAAAGTGAAGCCGGCACTGCACATGGCACTCCGAACACCTTGCGAAGCCTCGCATAGACCCACAGTCAGTTTCGCGTCTGAGCACGTTTCACCACAGCAAGAAGCTTGGCCCGCCGCTTGCTGGAAACGATCACATGTGTAAAAGACTAGGCTGTACCGGGTTCCCTCAAAGGGCCTCACACGAACCGGTACACCCACATTCGGACTCCTGTGCACTTCAGCCGCACCTTGCACAATGTAAGCGATTTCCATCGAAGCTTTGCCAGCGACCATTGATGTCAAACGTGCGGCCCCTGCCATGGCAGCTGCACACGGACACAGCACCGGGGCTCAGCCTGTGGATGAAGGAAAAGGGGGAGATGTGAGATGGGAGAGGGTAGAGGGGACGGGAGGGGGAGAGGGAGGAGGGAGGAGGAGGAGGAGAGGAGGAGAGGAGGAGAGGAGGGAAGGAGGGGAGGAGGAGGAAGTGAGACCAGCTTGGCTCAACAAACGGGTGAGTCGATCGCGCCGCAAGCCTGTAGGTCACTCCTGCTCGGTAGTGCAGCATGCTTCCTCAGAGGCCAGCAAGTTCAACATGGCTCGTGGAGCTCGTGCTCGCGACCTTTTCCGGCCACTGTGCTTAGCGACTGGCGGATGCTCTCAGTGAGATCAACTGGGACGTCGCCCTCATCGTCGTGAGCCCAAAGCTCCCCACCCTGTTGGCATGAGGAAGATGCCTTTGCAAGATCTGCCATGACTGGCCTTGTAGTTGCCCAAACCAATTATGAAGCTGTTGCCAAGATTGTTCTTGTCCTCCGGAACCAGGTGAGTCGGCCCACGGGAACTATCACAGCACCGCACGCTACAATCCAAAGCTGGGGAAACGACGACATGCGGCCTTGCGGCGTAGTTCTTGTTCACCTCAACGGATTCTGCTTTGCCTAGCCTTGGACGTTTTACGTTTCACGACTGCTGCACCTGAATCGATGTGAACTCGAAGTCAGGGTGGGCAGCTCGACAGAAGGCTGACAGGAGACGCACCTGTGGACCAGAGTTGGCTCCGCTTCTGCATCAACAGCTGAGAATGAGAATGGGCGGAGAACATCCGGGAACATGCAAAGCTTTCTCCCGCAAAGTCGGGACATGACAAAGTCGTTCAATATCCCAACAAGCCAGCATCCTCAAGACTCGTGCTGGGTGCCACGCCAAGTTGGGATTCTTCTTGGATGCATCGCCTCGACATCATTGGTTCTACGGTTCTACGCTCCACTGCCAGAGGAAGGTCTGGCCATTTTCTGAGGTAAACACTGTAGCCGATGTTATAAGCGAACGCATAGAGTCCGAGAACCTTTGCAACCATTGGTGAGCAAGCTGCCACCATGTTTGTCCAGCACGGTTTCAAGACACAGACCATGCCATGCACCGCTTCCACTCCATCCGGTAGAACATTCTTGCGAGTCTTGTTCATTGGAAAGTGGACAGCCTCAGGCACTCCGTTTGTGTCAGAACGTCCAAGTCCAGAAGTTCCTCCAAACCTCCAGAACTCGCACGATGGTCTCGAAGGAGAAGTCTTTGCATCTCAAGGCATCTCTTGCCAGGGCCTACGACAGACACTTCCACTTATTCCAGTGAGAGATATGCAAGCCTCCGGCCGCCGGCCTCTGACTTCTGCCGCTGCTTGCGAGCCTCCGGGACTCCGAAGGCCCTCTAAGCTTCGCAAAGCTGCGAACAACGCTCCAACCGGCCTTGGCTCTTGGAAGCCGTAGCTTGAGACGACCTAGGCGAAGCTGAACCCGTCGAAGCGACAGAAGACGAGACGCAACGGCGGCGCTGAGTCACAGCTGGGGTGGAGGCCAAGGCCATGGCCACGGCCAGAAAGAGACCCGCTCCTCGGGCGGAAGAGCAGATCGCGAAGCGCTCAGGCTCCGCTCCGAGGATCTCGCGACTGGCAGCGCTCAAAGCAGTGGAGCTCCGCTCACGGGGCTCCAACAGTCTCCGTCTCGGTCTTGGCAAGCGCCGCTGGTCTTCTGCAGAATCCTTTGACACCGGCACTCAAGGATTCCGACATGGGACTGCCCTGACGGCTTAGGCAATGGCCTGGGGAGTTGTCGCATGTTCTGCTGGAGGAGCGTCGGCCCGCAAGCTTGGCAGGCTCGCCTCTGGGTCGGACGACCCGGAAGGTCTGGTCGCTTTGGTGCCCCACAATCTTCTGAACCTCGGCACAGTTCACGAGGCTCACAGCTTTCGCAGACGCAGCTTCCACGTCTGGGAAAGGCACAAACTCAGCAGCGACCTGCGTGGCTTCTCCTCAGTCGACGCTTCGAGATATCGCGCTCTTGACATGACCTTCGTACCTTCGCCCCCGGCCTTGGGATGCAGCCGTCCCGCATGCATGGCAGCGGCTGCGGGTGAAGGAAGGCTGCCGAATGCTTGGAAGATGCTTGCAATTTGAACCTCAGCGAGACCTCTTAGCAGTGAGCTGCGTCCCGAGTATTTCGTGGCTGCGGTAACTGCCCAAGGTCAGCCTGAGCCTTACAGCGGGTGTCCGGGGCTGAGTATTCGTGTAGATCGCCACAAAACACCGCAGGCGAATTCCAAGCCTCGGCCAACAGGAGCAGGCCGGCTTGCACCTCGAAAGAGCACTGGTGGCCAGTAGGGTCTCAGTAGGTGCCAGTGCGCATTTCATGAACCCTACCTAGCATCCACGAACTGCTGCAGTGCCTCGACGGAGATGTCTGCTGGTTGTGGATGAAGATTGCGCAAAGCGACACCTGAATGTGGAAGAACTGTCACATGCAGTCCTGAGCAAATGACACCTTTGTTGAGAGGCGGATCATTGTGCAAGTGCATGGCCACTTGAGTAGGAGAGCGACACAGTTTATTTAGTCGCAATCTCTTTCGGACATCGCCACTGCACGGCACTGCAAGTCACTGGCACCGGGTTGCGCACATGTTCTTGCCAAATCCTCAACAGCTGCATCATCACGATGCCTTGGAGCAGCATTCCCATCTGTGAGCAGGTTTACTTTGCGCAGTGATGAGAGCCATTCTACAAAGATTGAGAGAAGCGATGCCAACAAAGTGGCTGTCCCCCCACAGGGCTGAGAGGCCAGCTGCAGCAGCAACGCCATGTGCGTTAAACTCCTCTGCAAATATTCTCCTTGCCTCACAAGCTGATGAATACAGCAGAAGCTTGCATACCAGTGTTGCAGCTAGTTCCTGGTCTGTGCAGACGCTGCAAAATCGTCAAGACGTGACCAGATGGATAAAGAAGCCCGGCCCTGCCTGAAACGCGGGTTCTCAAACGCTTCCAGGAGCACAGCCACATCTGGCAGCTGAAACTGCGGCAACCTGCCAGGAAAGTTCGCTTGAATACGCTTCAGTCATCAAAACGAGCTTGAGTAGGGCTATCGGCTCCGTATTAAGCTGCACAGCTGCACGCTACCAATGTTTTCGACGGCTCACACCCGATCCTGACGGCGTGGCCTTCGGTGCAGTCTTCCAAGATAAGTTGTCAGCAGATTCTGGTCGAACCAATCTGCACCTTTGACGGCCAAGCTTCGGATCCAGTCTCTTCACGCTGCGATTTAGAAAACAAGAAAATCCTCTGAGGCGGGCACGAGCAAAAGCTCGGAAGATGTAGCAAAGGTCAGGCTGCAGAGCGGGCCGGTTGCAAATCAAGAAACACCGACCGGTGCAAAGGTCAGAAAGAACAAGACGTTAATTCATGTGTTGCTCCGCAACACTCTGTGATGTTGCCTGTGTGCCTCATTGAGGGATGATTGTGTTCATGAGCCCATGTCGGAATCAGGATCACATTGCCTTGGAAAGGGTTGCTTGGTAGATAATATGGTAATATTGATTCGGTTTGTTGCTTTAGCCTACTTGACCGCAACCGTCATGAGCACCATCGAACATGCACCTTTACATCCAGGACAAGCAAGATGAACAAGACCCGCTCCAAGCTTCAAAACTGCAGAGACGTGGCCAAAAACTCACCAGCACTCGGTCAAGGGAAAGCCCTGCCACACCTCCTGCGTACGAGTTGAAAGCTGCTGCGCACGCCAGGAAAACCTCGGAAAACCAGACAGCGAGACGCCATGTCTGCCAACATCTGTTCCTCTGCACAGAAAATGAGAATCGGGCTTCAGCCACAGTTCAGGATCCCAAACATTCTCCTGGTTTTTCGCGTCGAGCAACGACACGACTGCATGATGCTGCAAAGCACTCTTGAGTGCCGCCTGAACACATTTATCTGCCAGCACGGCGAGGGTGACCTGGGCGAAGTGACGAAAAACCTCCACCATGCTGCATGCTCCTCCTCGCCCCGGAAATGCGCAAAGCGACAACCAGCTCCTGGGCTGCCCCTTGAAACGCTGGCAGGTCCCAGTGGTGGGAAGCCTTCAGACCCCGTAACGGTAACTACGAGTGCTCGTTGCACTCTTCGCGCGCTCGCGACGTGTTCATCTGTCTTTGCAATTTTCGCACTGTCGGGAGCCGCTCGAAGAGTTCAGCGCAGCTTCGTATATATTATGTGTAGCCTGTCCCTGGCAACTCTTATGCCTTTGTAAAGAACTGGTCTCTCAGGAGGTGCGCGCTGGCTAGTGGGCAAAACCACAAGCCAGCCATGTGCCACAACTCACTGAGCTGCTCACCGCGTCCATCTGCTCTGTATACATGCTTCCACCTCTCATGCCAGCCTGGGGGTGGAGAAGCCATCAGTTTCCTCGTGTATAGCTTCTCACAAGCAGCATTCTGGTTCCTTGGTGACGTCTGGGAAACCGAAGAAGGTGGCAGGAGCCTGTCGCCGCTCTCGCCACCACTCCTGACAATCTACGAGCAGATGGAGCTCTTCGGGACATCCTCATGTCATGGATACTTTCTGGAATATCGCGCAGCCTTCTGTGGCTGCACCCTGGACAGATCGAACCTGCCGAGCTTGCAAGGAAGGGTGAAGTCAACATTCTGCCGTTCTTGATATTAGGGATCGCTTTGCTGAGAGCTGGAGTCGTCTGTCACCAACACGAAGCAAGTATCTTGAGTCTTGGATTCGCGTCCCCAGACACATTCCGCTTTCAGCTGTCGACCTCACAACTTCGCCAAGCCTTAGACTATGACCTGATCGCAATTGAACGTTTCGTGAAAATGGCACCGGCCTGTCGGTCATTGGACGAGGAGTTCTGATCCGATAGTGCTGCTTGGACCATGTGCGCCTGTGGCAGACTGGCAAACACGAAAGCCTTCATGTCTCAGCAGAAAGAGATGTACTGAGCTCCTCGATGGCGGGGTGTACCATCGCCGCTGTGGAAGGTGGTGAAGGCTGCACAGGCTTTGGACTTCTCGAAATGCCATGCCCCTCACTTCATGGGGCCATGGCGAAGACTTGTGCGACCAGGCAAGTACAAGTCTGGACATGTGCATGATGTCTGTGTAGCACTGCATGTCGCCAGATCATCTATACCCCAGCCCCCAGCGATTGCGGTGCGCCTAGGCTCAAGGGTATAAGTGTGAACTGAGTGAACTGAGCATGAGCTTGAGTAAATACGTGGATGCAGACCGCAGATCCTGCAAAAACAAACATGTCCAGTCTGCAGCCGGATATCGGTGCTACTGGTGCGAGACATCAAGCGTTCTAAGATAGGCTAGCAGAAAGCAACGCATCTGTGGCAAACTCTCCTGCAATGCTGATGTGGCAGCGGGCTGGAGGCAGGGAGTGACGTCTCATACCACGTGGGAGCACAATCAACCTCGACAAAACGTCTTCAACATATCTCTGACTCAAAGACGAGACCACACAAGTACATGCCACAGATGATCCGCAAGTTGGCATTCCAGTGATATGTTCTTGGGGCAGGTTCACAAGCAGTTCTTTTGCAGATACATTTCAAGGACTGAATATGCAGCAGTGGGGAAGCGTTGCCCGTCTTGGAGTGTAAATCGTTTTGGTTGTCTGACGTGTAGCTTGCAATGTTGCATCGTGAACATCAGACGTGCTGTACACATCATACTGGGCTCGCAAAACGCCCTGCCTCTCAGGTATACACATACACAGACACACACACACACAAACACCTACATAACATGGACATGTACATGTACATATGTACACATACGTAAACATACATATGTATATATATATACATAAATATACATATGTGCAAGTGCATGTTTCTTTTTGAATATATGCGTGTATGTGTATATGTACATATGCATACATGTATATGTGCACATGTATGTATGTACGTATATATGTACATATGTATCCATATATATATATATATGTATGTACGTATGCATGCATGCATGTATGTAGGTATGTATATGCGTGTGTGTGTGTGTGCGCAGGCATGCATTTTCATATTCGTATGCATATCTATATTTGCAAATATGTGACGTGCGTGTGCACATAGTTGCAAGCTTCCATAGACACAGACACACATATCCTTCCACCCATGCATGCATACGTACAAACGTACATAGCTGCGCTCATACTTTCACTTTCACTTTCCACGCAGCAGAGTCTGTACTCGGCACACGGAATCTGAGGAACAGGTAAACATACCCGGCCCTTGGCTGCACTGTCTGTGCATTCCCCTCTCAACATCAAAATGGTGCCCGGCACGAATGCCCAAAAGCGGGACTCTCACATCAGGCACAGCCGGTCAATGATCGACCGGTTCGTCTCCTTCGTGAGCATACTATGGGATTTGGCAATGGATCTCGCCTGCTTGATGAGAAGAACCTGCATCGCATGCAGCTCCTTTCCCGGAAGACCACTGGTGTCTAGCGCATGTAGAAGTGTCGGCCAGACACATCCTTGCCAAAGGAGGAGTCTAAGACGAAGCGGGACCGATCGGTGTCTGAGGATGCTGCTCAGCCTGGAGTAGACACCTTTCGCCAGCGTCATACGATGTCGCAGGGTGTCTGCCTCGAACTTGTGATACCCAATGACCGCACCCAAGTAGACATGACTCTGCACTATCTTTACGTGGGTGGCCTCGCCATTGATGACAAACCTCACACATGGGCCCTGTGGCATGTCCACAACATATCGCTGAAGAAGTTTCTGTGCTTGGGGTCCTCTGATGGCTAACAGTATCACCGTCTTGTCCAGGCTGATTTGCAACCCAAACTTCTTAAGTGCCCCCCAGGATGTGTTTCATCGTGACATATGCGACCTCAGGCATAGTGCTGATCATCTGCATAGGTGGTATTGGGCGCAATCACACTAAACTCGCCTGGCACCTCCATCTGCTTGAGCATCCAGCCTGTCAAAATCGCCCACAGGATGGGTGATAACGAGCAGCCTTGGCGTAAGCCTCGGAAGGTGGGGATGACCTCCTCCTGGTCGCAATGTCGTATCCTGATACAGGCAGACTGGTGAATGAGGAGCGTGATTTCGATAAGGTACTCCGGGATGTGGGCATCACGGAGGGCTGCAGCGAGCTGTTCACGGGATACGATGTCATAGGCCTTAGAGATGTCTAAAGACAGCATGCACCCACCACACACCGTGTTCAGCCTGCGCCGCTGGCGCTTGGTATGAATGGTGCTCTGGCCCTGTTGTAGAAGCGTGCGTACCGTGGCACAGTGGGCAAATACTCTCTCTAGGGCTTGTGCTAAGCCCCGGCCTGAGACATAGGCAAATTGAGGGATATCCTCGAGGTATCGGATCGCATATTCCTGGAGTCTGTCTGCCATCGCAGAGGCCAAGGCCTTCGCCGGTAGGGACAGCAACGCCTGAGGTCCCCCGGGGTTTTCAGGTTCTTCCCTGGCTTAGGGATGAGCACTAGATCAGAGATGCACCATGCCCGTGGCAAAGAAAGTCGCACCAGGGCTAAGGCAGAGGTTGAGCTGGGCCGCCAGGAGCGGCGCCACCTCTTTGGAAAGGAGTTTCCATAGAGCAGCCGGGGCGCTATGCCCAGGCATGGCCTTACCCGCTTGTAGCTTCCTGAGGGCTGCACTCATTTCCGCAGTGGAGAAGAGGGGGCACTGCGAGAGGTAGGTCGGAATGACCTGAGGCCCCGCATAGAGTTTCACGAAGTAGGTCTTGATCTGCTCAAATTCGGCTTCATGTGTTTGTATGCCTCCATCCGCAGCTCGTAGCTGTAGGCGACGTCTGGGCGCCTTGGGTGCAAATCGTTTCGCTGCCTGGTGTATGTTGTCACACCCTACCACCTCCTCGATCTTATTCGTCTTCCGCCGCCGGCACTCCTTGCGGAGTTCCCGATTGAAACGATTAAGTCGAGCGATGGCTAACCACGCCTGAAAGGCCTGGTGTCTGCGTCGAGGAGGTGCCGTCCAGGCAGAAAGGCCCTGAGTCACTCTCTTGACAACGGCCCTGAGTTCCCATAGCTGCCGAACACTGGCAGTCAGAGTAGTGTGGGCCGCTGACGGCGCCAGTCGCGCCCGTGCCCCATTGCGCGCGGCCCCCCAGCCGTCCAGGAGGACCTGATCTATGTCATCAGTGGGATTGAGTGAGGCCAATCGTGGTCTCACCAGCTCGCCAAGTGCTTGCGCCATGTCCGGGTCGGCAATCGCGCGTTGCACCTGATGCGGGCGACACCCAAGGGGGGTGTCAATGGTAGGCCGCCCGCGGGGTATAACTGGAATAGGCAGAGAGGCGAAGTCAATCTGGGTGCCAGACTGCTTGCCCTGCGCATTCGGCGGGATGAACATGCGAGCGACAGGTCCCCTGCGCGCCCAGGCGTTGAGTGCGTGGCACGAGTGCGTCTTCAGCAGCTCTAGAAAATCGCCTTGATCCTGTTGATGAGCAGGCTGCGTTGTAGCCACTCCCGGCCTTGCAACAGTGCCCGCAGGGAAGAGCGGGGTGTTGAAGTCACCAGCAAGGGCACACCCATTCCTTCTGGGGACGCTGTGCAGCCATTTATCTATGTGCCTCCAGATCTGCTGCCGCTGCTTGAGGAGGGCCTCCATCTTGTTTGCGCCAGCAAGTTCGAGTTTCTGTGTGTTCCAGGAGTATTGATAAACACAGAGAAGGTCGAGCGGTACCTGGAACATGATCCGAAGATGGAGAAGTCTGCCTGAAACAAGACTGGCTGTTCGAATGTGCGAGGCCGGGACCAGGCCGACACGGACTAGGCAAAGGATGCCCGCCGTATCTTTCCCCGGGCAGTGTATGGCATGCTACGTCAAGTCTCCGGTCATGGCCGGGTCAGTGGTGTACTCCGCCTCAATCTTCCATCTGGTCTCCTGAAGGAAGCATACATCAACGGTGCGCCCCGCCCGGTGTTCATCCTGCAGCCAGGTGGTCACCTCGTGGTAGCGAGGCCCCGAGAGGCCTCCACAATTCCAAGTGACAACACGAAGACGCCGGGGCTGCCTGGGTGTGGGCCTGTGCTCGGCTCTCCGGCTGGCTGATGGTTGTTGGCCTGGTCGAAGCTGCTGAATGCTCATGAATCTGCCGCGATACCATGTGCCTTGTTGTGCACTGTTCTCGGCTCTGTGGATTGCTCGGCGCAACGCTCGTTTCCTGATAGTAGATTGTTGAGGGGGTAGAGCTGATGGGTGGGAGAAGTGGCGGATTTCTCCCGGCTTCGCCCCCGCACTAGCTGGTCTCTCAAAAGTGTAGGCTTCAGGACCGCTTGGGTGATATGCCGGTCCAACCCCTCACCTCTACTGTTGCATCTGTGATCTTCACATGTACGAGAATCAGCAAGACAATGAGATTGCGAAAAGGTCCTCGTGCTCTCGTTGATGTGCAACAGTCTCGGGACTTGGGACCCGAGCGGCTCCTCCAGATTGCGGCTGACCTTGTCCCGTCAGCGGGAGGCCTCGGAGGAATGTGTGTCGAGAAAAAGTGTCGGGAAAGTTGGTGCCACCACGCTCTGAGTCACCCTGCAAGAGCTTGGTGGGGTCGTCGTTCCTCGCCTGGCAAGCAAAGTCATACAAAAGCACGAGCAAGAGGATCATGATTCGCTTGACAGACAGCTTGAGGTAAGCATGCCAGGGTTGGGCCGCCTGTGTGCTCTGGTGCAGCGAGGTGGTTCCGTACCTGGCTATGCTCCACATAGGCAGTGACGTTGTGTGACGATGCCAAAGCAGGGCTAGTGCAACCAGTGCGCCGAGACAGTCTGCAGACATCTTTTTCGCACGCCCCTCAGTGGTCGCTCCGTCGTCAATGTGCCCGGGCCCTGCTTCGTCAGACAGGCTGCACACTTTGTCGGCATGCACCGGCCAGCTAGGGAGGCACAAGGCAGCCCTAAGAGTCTCGGCAACACAAGCGGTCAGCCTATACTCACTGTCATCACGGCACCGCCTTGGTACATACAGCGACTTGCGAAGCACAGAGCAGCAGCAGCATGTACTAGCAACAGGGAGAGTAAGGAGGCCACTTTCTGTTGGCTCTTTTGGCCCTCGGCTTGGCTGTCGCCCCCGCTGTCGGTGCCACGGCTTCCATCGTTACTCTCGAAGAGCCCGAGGTCATCGCCGTAGTGCTCGATCCCCTGGCCGTGGTAGCAGGCTCCAGGCGCTCTCCACCTTCTAGAGCATCATGGTCACGCTCTCCGCGAGGGGAAGCCATCTCTGGCACCGGCGGCCCCTCCACCTCTTCCTCCAGGTGGAGCACATTCGGATGGTCACGTTCGGCTGGCGTCATCTCCCGCACTGTCACCGTGAGGTCACGTAGCTGCAGCAGATCTGGTGGTACATGTGCTAGTACACATCTGGGTATGCAGCCTCGCGCCGCCATGCCTTGGGCCACTGCCTGTGCCATGGGGAAGACGAGATGCTGCAGGCTCTGGACCGGCAAGGGCGGTGGTGGCCCTCAGGTCGTGGGCCCGTCTCTATCATAGAGGCCGTCCCCTCGATGTCGGAGCTGCAGAGGTCTCGCCATTCTGAGTCAGAGTCCGCGCACCCTGGCAGGCTGCAACTCCAGCTGAAGGCTAGCGATGGGCTGCGATCTCGACCCTCAGTCATGCTGCTTGGAGCCGGTGCAGCCCTTCTCCGGGGCTGTCCTGTAGAACGAGCCAAATCATAGGAACAAGGGATGCCTAGCATGATGGCACGACACACTCGCCACACCACTGCCCAAGCATGTCGGGGGCACGGTCTGTGCTTCATCAGGAAGGAATCAGTGAGCTCCACACACAGAGGGGGGCTATGCACTAGCAGTCCCATCACCCACGTCAGGCCGCCGACGAGCCCTACTGAGCACAGTAGCAGGCAGATGCATGGCGACATGGTAAGGCCCAGGGCGTGCCCGCAGCTCGAGCCCCGGTCAGGAAGTCGCCGAACATGGCGACAGGCACCAAGGAGGCACCTCCGCACCTCAATCCTCAGTCCAGCCACCTGTGGTGGAAGCACAGTTGTAGTTCACGTTGTTCCCTGGGGGTTTTGGGCTGCCACTGTAGGTTAAGCTGCTCCAGGATGGCTCGCCGCAAGAGTATGCAGGTGTAGTCTCGACACATCCAGTCAGCTGGGAGCTTGGGGATCTTATTGCAGCCATGAGGTGCGCACTCCACCATAGCAGAGTCTGCCATGGCTGGATCATTCCCGGCACAAGCCTGCGCAACCCGCAGCCCAGCCCTCAAAACCAAATCCCACAACACCAAAATTCTCGAACTGTGCGCGTCGCGCAGCCACGCCTCAGCAGAAGGCCTTGCTTGCTGCATGGAGCCGAGAGGCTTGCTGCGTTCATACATACATACATACATACATACAGCGGCACACACACACACACGCATGGACAGATACGTACATACATGCATACGTACGTACATGCATATGTAGCAACCACCTCCTTCCACGTGCCTACCTTCCCTCCTATCTTTTATGTTCAAGTCTTTGGCCGGCAAGATTTGCTCTGTATCGTGCAGCCTGTTTCTTGCACGTGGTTCGGTTTGGACTGTGATGTCCCGGAGTGCTGCCAACAAGAAAGACTTAGCAGCACAAGCAAGCAAGCCAAATGCTTCAAACGCTGCTGTCTCGGCCACAGCCTCACTTCCCGTTTTAGCGTCGTTGGCCTTTGGAACTCTAAGTCTTGGCATCTCTAAGTCTTGGCATCGTTGCAGGTTTACGCACAGGTACACTCAAAAACAAACGAGGCCAGCGCCATGTGGAAATCCACAAGCAGTCTGAAGCGATTGAAACACATAACAACGTGCACAAGCTCAAGCCATATCAAAAAACACAAGTTTTCACTGCCTCATTTATGGTTGGTTTCTGCGGCGCCTCTCACTACGGCCCCCCTGACACCTTCACATGTTGCAACAAGGTCTGACTCGGAGTTGAAATCAAGAGTCATCAGATTTGCGTAGCACACAGAAACATCAACATGAAGTATGTTGTGCAGTGGCTAGCAGTATGCGACGCATATCGCAGGCTGGGCATGACAGGTTGAAACAGAATGGCAACGTGGGCTGCTGTTCTTGTGTATACCACCTTGGCAAAATATAGAATTTTTTGGCAAAGCACAGCCTGACCTAGTATGAGATAATGAGGATATAACATCACAACAACACAACCGAGCATAATGGAAGAAAGCCGTCTAGATTCATCCTGAAGCAATGCTTTGGAATATAATTGTTGGTGCAGGAAGTAGAAGCTAGCATGATGCAGTAGATGTCAGTCAGAACCTACTTGGGCACACAATTCAAGGTGTTCATAAGCTTCCTGGCACAGCGACCCAAAAAACGAACTAGGATATCGTGCTCAGCGCGAGACCTGCTGCTACACTGCACCTCGAAATGAGCATAAACCAACGCAAATTATAATGGAAGAGATCGTGCGTAAGATACTGTACATATCTTCACATCTCCCAGCAGACTGTTGGCAATTCAGCAGGCATCGTAGTAGCTGCGGGCTGGCAACACAAAGTCAATATCAATGACACAAAGTGCTACCGTTACGGCATACAGTACGCAGCAACCGTGTGTGTCGTCAAAGTCGACAAAATAGCTCACGTACGCCATGCAAAAATAAACATGTCAGCGCCTGCCCCTGCGTAGCCTATGCAGTTGCCACATCTCTGTCACTTCGCATAGTAATTGCATGCGTGCATGCGTGCTGTTCTCAAGCGGCCCAGCTAGTCAAACAGAAGACGATGAAGTTGGGGGACGGCGACTCGCGGATGGATGTTGAGGGGGGATGCATGAGGCCGAGGCGGATGCCGCTCTCGACCAGAGGAACAGAGGAAGGTCATCAGCTGGGAGCAATGGTTGTGGGTGACCCGACAGCCTCATCTTGGAACGACTCAACCCACCTCGCACCTACAAGAGAGCACCGGGCGCAGGACCCATCAGACGTGTGGAGTGGAAGCCCTTGGCCATGAAGCATCTGAGGAACCGTCGTGTCTTTGCCCATACCGATTCCGCGAAGAGCTATAATCTCCGAGTGGACGGAGTTCTGCACGATCGTGTGGTCCATGCCAGAAAAAGGGTGCTGGTGAAGGGGAAGTTTGTTGAAAGGCTTGTTAAGATGGTGGAGCACCGTGTGCACGGGGTCGCAAGAAGCCGACCCAAATCATCGATCGGGCCTGGCGCTTCATGAAGGATGGAATTTCCCTGAATCAGCATATATAGCCGGGCTGGGACCTCGAAATTGCGGAACAAAACTTCGTTCAGCGCAGTACGAATACTGGAAACACGGCACCGACCTCTGGCTCGAAACTGGGAACCTCTGCACGTGGGTCATGCAGACTTCGTGCAGCCCATGTGATTGAGGCTTTCAGTTCCGCGAACAGTGACAATCTTAGGCTCGACCTTCGCTCGCGCCGGCGCAAACAATCGCAAACATGTCTGCGCATACATGCATAAAACACCAGTGTGACTCTTTATAGTCGAAAACACACAAAATCGTAGGTACCGAGAGGGGCTGCACGTAAAAAATGTGTGTATATATATATACATATACATATACATCTATGTGTACATACATATATATATATATACATATATTTATATACATATATAACTTTATACACACACCTGAGACTATGTTTATGCTTAGTAGTACAAACAACTTATATCTATATGTTTTTTCATTTAGACGAACACCCAAACACATACCTGCACGAGCCAGTCACCGAGCGCTGCACACAATCATGTCACGAAGTAATCGAATCATCTCTACATTTGTCAGTATCGATCCGGGCGGGTCCGAGTATATGAGAAACTCGTACCCCGGCCATAGAGTAGCGAAGTTCTGCAGGGTGCTGCTTTGCTGGAAGCAGTTGATGACTGTCGAGAACACGCGTCTCAAGCAAGATGCGCTGAATAATGACATTCGTGATGCTGCTACTGTGCCTGCTCTCTGTGGTTAGTTCAGGGCATCTTGTGGTGTCTTGCAGGCGATGGTGAAACAATCCTGTGCAGAAACCAATATTGCTGCCACAAGTCACTACACATCGTCGCGGTGGGTACGTCAGTCAGCTTGCAGGTGTCCCGCAGCAATATTCAGGACTGCACATGCAAAGAGGCATGCTCTAGACGGGAAACCTTTATGGCACATGGGCACGGCATAATTTCAACCCAGAACAATCAGCACTGAAAGAACTTCCTGTAGCTCTGAATATGTTCAAATGCTCTACGCCGCAATACTATCACCGGTGCCTGTGTCGAGCAGTCGGTGGCCAAACTCGACTGTGTTCCATAGAGAACCGCCGAGATTTGTGCACCAACAATGTTGCATGGTCAAGCATGGTTCCACACGGGCAAGATGCCTTTGCAGCCTGTCCTGACAAATGAGAGTTTCGTGATTTACCTTTCGCTCATGCGAACATTCCCCGCGAGATCAGTATCGTCACTTTCCTGTCATGCCACAGCCAGGAGCAGCTGATGTGAGCTACACAAAGATGTGCCAGGCCGACCGTCCCTTGGACACTTCATCCAAAAGCTGATCAGCACCTTAGCTTGGAGGCGGTGCTCGGACCACACCCTGGCTGCACTGAAGCATTCAGCAGCAGGCTGCCACGTTTGCCGTTCACAGCGACTACTGCATCGCCGCCCTTTACCTCGGACAATGCAAAGTATGAAAGGGGCCTTGATGACATGTCTACCACCATGTACGCCGGAGCTGACCTAGTGATCTTCTGACTTCTGGCCTGCATTTCAGTCGGTTGGTTCTTGTTCCACTCGTTGACAAGGCCGTCCTTTACTTTCCAGACCTGCCAAAACAAGAACTGAAGAACACGATGCTGATGTCGCGTGAAGGTCTTTCCTGACTGCGAGTCCGATCATCGTCTCCGAACATGCAAGGAAAAATGTCGGAACAAGGCGAAGGGCCTTGAGAACCTTGCCACCAACAACGCTGATGTCTAGGCCTGGAGTTGCTTTGCAAACTGCGGAACACCTTGCTTCTGACTTAACTCATGCACACCAGTCCGTCCCTAATATCTTACGAGCCCAATGCCGATTCGTTGATCATCTGGGCTTTTCTCGATCACTACCTGTCAAAGGATGCCAGAGAGAAGGAGGAGGCCCTGAACTGCGGCTGTCCACCTCGAACTCTCTGTCGTTGCGCGGGCTTGCCTGCTGAGGTTGACGAAGCTCCGGTGCTGCTCTAAAAGACATGAGGCTCCGGCTACAGGATCTCCGAACTTGGCCTGGCAAGGTTACAGAGACACGGGCCACGGGCGCATGTAATCCTTTTCACAAAGTGGCAATGCATCTGTGCCCACCTCATCAGGCACAGCGACCTTTGGCTTATCGTTCAATCGATCAATGGCAGAATCGACAGCCTGCACCCACTCCAGGTCATCAGCATGAGCATCGGGAAGGATAGCACCATGCCACAGCTTGTCCGACCAAACCACACCAACAGGGCGGCAAAGGTACCTCGACAGGCTCACCCTGATCAGTGCAGCATCCACACCTCAACTTGTCGATGCTCAAACAACTGGCCACGCACTACTGCACTGATTCCTAGTCGTGAACTTGAAGCACTAGGAGACACGCAAGAGCGCCATAGCCTCTGCCTGACCGAACACCCAGTCCAAACAACCCACATGCATCACTCCCTGATGCCCGACCTGTCAAGCTGCAGACGCGCTAAGCTGCGGTGCTGGATGTCTTGAGCAGAGGTCCATGGTGCGTGAAATGTATGCATGCGATTGACGAACAATACCACTGCATCACGAAGGACACAGAGAGTGCCCTGAACCGATCTGGCACACGGATTGTTTTTTATCGAACATTTGCTGCTTCGGGCGGCCGTCTTGCACACATATCCGAAAAAAGCGGATCCAGCCGTGCAGGCCAAATCTCGTGAAACGCAGCATGGACTGACGTAACAGTGACACGATTCCGTTGACACCGGACAGACGATCTAGTCTGCAGTGGCCGATCTTGAAACCATGTCCGAAGGCATTAACATCGTGCTGTTCTTCTCCTCACGATGACTTTCTTTTTAGTTAATGGTTTTTCTGTGACAAGGTTTCAGATGGAGGACATTAGCTGCACGTTGACCACAAGACTTCGCACTGGAACCCTCGCTGCCTTTGCGATGCTCCGAAACCGTCTTGCAAGTCGACGAACCATGTCCGAAGCTGTCACCACGTCCACCTTGCCACATAGTTCCGTGGTCGTGCTTCACTGGCAGGTTTTGGCCAGCATGCACAGGACATGTGCCTGCGTGAAACTGACAGTTTCGACATACACCTGGAATCTGCGCGGAGCACATCCAGGAACTTACTAGCCTACAAACCAAGCGCACTTGGCGAGCTCGAGCTCGCCGGCTCGCGACCCCTGAATGATTCTTAGAGGAACACAACAATTAGGAGTAGGAGGATCACTGCTTAATCATCTTTGTTCCGGGGGAGTCACAGGCTTCTAGCAGAAGATCCGCCGACGGGAACCTGTCACGGGCAGCAATGCCACAATCTGGCACTGTTTCCATCACTCATGCAGCCATGCACTGGCCGAGGTATCCACTGTCAATGGCGGCAAGGTGGAGCCTAGACCGACGGCGCTGAGGGGGGAGGAGAAGGAATGAGGCATGAATGGCTGTCTATCTCACGCTGGCCTCGGCACGCTGCCGGAGCCTGTGACAGGGACGCGTGCAAGGCAGGCACCCATTCAAGGCGTGCTGTCTTTGCCTATCGTTGCATCTAAGACCGTCTGATCACAACAAACGCATACCCAAGAACTGGATCTATCGGAAGAGGCGACCTTTCTCGCAGCTTCCATGTGCTCACCCTGAGGAGGACTCACTAGGTGCACGCACAGGAGTTGGAGAACGTGCGTAGCAGGAGGAGCTGACACGAGCCGACATGGTGCACGTGTGGCGTCGGCTCACTGCTCAAGCGGAGTTGGTTCGTTGAAGAAGCCGAAGCCTTTCTATTGCATTTGCAACAATAACCTCGTAAATAAAGCATGGTGTTGACCAGCCCAACATGCTTGTATTCGCCAAAAGGCTCTAACAACCAGCCTGACCCACAAAAGCATCACTAGCCGACAGTCGCACCACATCCGCGTATCCAAGGCAAAGGGTCTCCGCGATTTACACTAGTCACTAGTCTTCAAACTCTGGGTAGGCCAGTCTTAGGCCCTTAGGCCTTCATCCGTTCTGGCTCCAGGCTTGAGGTGTCCTGACAGGCTCGGCAGGACCCTTGAAAGTGGAGTCACCAGTCAGCCGCACCTCATCCGGATCCGCGGGCCCATCCCATTGCCAGTGTGGATGCTCATCCTGGCACTGCGGCTAACCCCAAGCGCTTGGGACGCAGCTCCCCGGACCGGAAGCCTCGTCCAAATCCTCATCCACGTCATCGTCCTCGTCGTCGCCTTCCTCCCAGTGGTTGAGATTGGGCGGCACCGACCTCAGGCGCATATTTCGGCTGGGCGCCTCCAGCCCCCCAGACTGCGCACTCAAGTTCACGAAGCACTCGGACTTCCGCGCACGCGCTGCGAGGACGTTGGGCTCGAAGGGCCAGGAATCGATGACGTAGGGATTGCAGTGCGAACTGCCACCACCTCGGCTGCACGGCAAAGGTCGGTAGTACCTAGGCCAACGGCCACCACTCTTGGACCGCTGAGCACTGCTGCTGCTGGTTCTCCCGGTTCCAACATCCCACCTCGGCTCCAAAGACTTCGCACTCAATCCCCAACGCATCCAACGCAAGCCGAAACTGTCCTCAGAAGCCGGCACAGGCTCCTCCCTAGCCTCCTCCTCGTCGTAGACAGGCACAGGTGCCAGGAACACTTCGCCTGAGAATCGATGCACCCTCTGCTTCGACTGCTCTCTTCTGCCTCTCTTCGGCTTCAGGTGGAGACCTGCAGGATGCCGCCTGGCAGCCAAACAAAGACCCTCCGCTGCACTTCTCAGCTCTAAGAAGGGCCTCAGGATTTGCATCCCTTCCTGTGAGATGCGTTCACCTCAGTCTGAAGCATCGAAGGCAATGCAAAGCGACGAGCTGGGTTCCACAAAGCGGCTTTGTTGCAGGTACGCGCGTTGACGCTTCGCAATGCTGGCCCACTGCTGCTCCTGCAGCCGAACACTCCCCAAAAGAGGCAAGGCGGGGCTCTTTGCTGGGCTCAGTCCTGATGGCGAGAATCTGCCAATTTTCCAGACAGCTCCTTCACCTGACACTGCCGTTGGGATCATCATTGGCGCATGTTTCGTGTTCCCGCCTGGCTCTGAAGCCTCACAATGGTTTCTGCCTTCGTGTGAAACGGGGATCAAATGGGAAGTGTTAAACGTGGCTGAAAGTCGGAGCTCAAGGCATGCGTCTCCAACTGCTTCATCAAAACACATACGAGTGCTTGTCGGATCGGGACCAGGACGGAAGCAAACGTGGACATGCATGCGCATGCATGGGGGACAGTCAGGCACCAGATGTTGCTCTCCAAATGAGAAAGCAGAATAGTTTTCGCAATAGCTCGAATCCAGAACCAGAACGCGTTGTGAGGCAGGCCCACAAAGTGGCATTGAGGACTTCTCTTGATTCATGTGGACCCATTGGTCGCAGGTTGACACCGACAAGAGTAAGGACAGCTTCTGACTCCTCGGCCTCTCAAGGGCTGAATCTGCCTGTGAAAAAGCCGCAAGGCAGGTGCCACATCACAGCCGTTGGCGAAACTAGTGCATCGTCGACCCAAGCATGCATAAAAAGTCGGTGCTGGTACCTGCACATTATTTTTCACGGTTCTGCATCATGTCATACCAGAACAGTCAAAGTCACCACAGATTGCACCGGTTCCGCATACTTCGTACGGTTCATCACTTGATATTGATCATACACGCTGGTTTCGAGGCGCCCGTCGATGCCCTGCTGCACAGAGGCAGCGGAGTTCCTCCCTTCCAGTCTTTGCTCCGAGCTCGCGGTTTGAGTGGATGAGTCGATACCGTTCCACTTGTGACAGCAGTCTTCGAGGTGATGATGTGCTCTGCCGCGCTGCCGCCGTTACTGATTCCTGACATGACAAGCCGTCTGCCACATCAGAAAGATGTGGCCGCTTGAGCGGAGCCAGCGAACGCTGCGGGACATGGCGAAACTCTCGACTACTACGGTCGAACCCATCGGCCTGCTCGTGGGGGGTGCGACTTGCATCGCTCAAGCACGCATTCAGCCTGCACAGTCGAAATAAACCGCGCAATCTCACCGATGCTCGTCGCTGCTCGTTGCTCGGCCTTGCGGTCGCCTCGGTGTGAGCTCCACGCGGCCACGCTGCGGCCGCACGCTTCTAAGACGAAGCCGTGACCCTGACCCCCGCATCGAACTGAGTTTAACACGGCCCGCGCTTCCGCTGTCTGCTGCCAGAGCCTTCGCCATGTCTTGGGACCATCTCCGCTATGCTGTGTCATCGCTTGTGCACTTAGGATCAGACTGCTGCCGCGTGTCCCGCAACTGTCGATGCAGCTCCGTAGTCTGCGCCTTTGCGTTGCTAAGCAGCGACTCAACAATGCCCAGGGCCCAAGAACAAGAAGCTGACATCTCGTTTTGAGAGGATCCTCTGCAAGGTCACAACGGAATTGCGCTGTGACTCGTCCTGAGATCAGCACACCGCTCTTGTATGGAAGCCCTCCCTGTCTTGTTCTCACATGCCGTCCTCGTCTACAAATGCGAGACATTTCTCTGGAGGATCGAGTACAGCGCATTGCCTGTAAGCAGTGAGCCGACCATGTATGCCACTTTCAATCCGACACAAAGCGCAACCCAAGCCTGTCGGTCGGTCCAAACCTCGGCTACTGAAGGCTTCGCTTACTTCGAAGTGTCTACGCCATCCTTAGGCTCTGGCATCTTTGGCGGACCCACCTTCTGCCACTTCAGACTTCATGCTCTTCCACTAACTCAAGGTCCTGAAGCCTTGATCCGGCCTCGTCCCCAATCGGCTCGAGATTTGCAGGAGGTAAAGGCGGCGGAAGGGGCGCCTCTCCCAACGGACACCGGAGTGGCATTCTCTTGCCCGTTGCTTGATGTGAAAGCAGTGACTCTGTCTTGAGTTTATATCAACAGCTTCGCTGCACCGCCGGCCGCGCGCGCCTTTCCCAGCTTGTCTGGCGGCAAAGCCACGGCTCCGGGCAGTTCCTCCAAGGCAAAGCGGCAAAGCGCTGCGACGCTCTTCGCGCCGCTCTCGTCCTCGCCTCGGCCTCGCGGACCTCGCGGTTGGACGAGCTGCCGCTGCGGTTGGAGGAGCTCGGAGTCCGCCTGAGCAAAGCGAAGGTCTCCGCCGTCTCCGCCTATTTTCTGCAGACCGGACCGCGTGCCGGTGCCGCCGGGTGCCGCCGGGTGCCGCACGTGTCGACGGATCCTTTCGACGGCATCTTCGGATGCCCCTGACTTTCAGGATCCTGCAAAAAAGGCCACCATGGCACTCGACAAGTGCTGCGGCGCTCATCCGCTGCCTCTGCGGAAGGCGCTGCCGACTCGCGCAAGGTCGAAACCGCCTCGGCCGCCGGGGCCGAGGCCGCCTGAGCCCGAATCAGCAAAAAAAGACCACCCAAGGACGATTACAGTAAGCTTCAGACTCAGACTACTTGAAGCCAAGTCGCATTTTTGGACAGTATGCCATCCACACGATCTTCCAGCTCCTCGAGACAGTGACGAAATGATTCGATGTCTCATTTACCGTCAGGAATTAATCTAAGACCGTGCGGATCACAGATGAGAAAGAAGCCCTACCAACCCGAACTCACCGCTACAAAGGTCTGGAAGAGACAAGTGACACAACCAACCAGAATGTGCCACTCGTCGCTGGGATTTCGGGTCTGCTGCACCTCTGTACACGTCTGCGCCCGTCTGTGCTCAGGAGGTGCTTCTGCTAGATGTCTTTGTAGTCTCGTAGTAACTGAGTGTACTAGACTCGTTGCAAGATCCGCTCCTTCATCGTCGCGCCCTGCTGCGCCTCTGACTCAAGGACCGTCCTTAATCGTGGACTTACTCATCTGTGCACTTCTGGCCACATCACCATCAAGCCGCATCAAGCCGTTTCGGCCGAGAGAACCTCGAGCTCAGCAGCACGACAGGCGGAGCTGAGGCGAGATCCGAATCTTGTCAGAAAGGTGGGCAATGTCTTGACTCAGTGCATTGCTGGCTGCCTTGGTTGCCAGAGCTTGGTGTCCAGTTGTCGGCTTGCTGTTCGCAAACCCGGGCCGCTGCGGGATCTGCTGTGCCCTTTTCAATGTCTTTGGCAGCATCTGTGCCTGCTCAGACAAGGAGTTATCGCTCTTGAACTCGTACTAGGACTCTTCGATTGCTGCAGCAGGCACCCCTGGTCGCTGCAGTCTTGCATGGTTGCACGGCATTTCTCTTCTGAAGCCTTTGCCTCAGCAGAGCGGAGTCCAGCCGAATCGCGACACCACTGCTTGGATGCAGATGCTTCCGCAAGCCGCTCACGGTCCAGCTATCGTTGGGAATTGTGATAGCATGTGGCGCGAAACCAATTGATATTAACATGGCACTTGCACATACTTGCACCGTCTTGGGGCACCTGACACGTCGCATGGCCGTTCTTTGAGGCGATCACGCCACATGCTGCTGCACCAAAGCAGCCGTCAGCAGTGCAAGAACCTCGCAAGACAGCAATCATTAAACCGTCTCAGGTACCCTTGCCTGAGACTAGGACTCCGCCAACAAAAAATGCCAGGAGATGGGTTCCGTCGAAGCTATCGCATGACCTGCATAAAGCTTACAACAACAAATATGTGGAGCATCTCAAGCACTGGGGCTTCGGCATGCTGCGCTAGAACTGCTATTCCAGTGCCTGCGAGAAACAAGAAAGCAGAGTAGTGCAGAGCGGAGAGGAGACATTGGCAACTGAGGTCTGGGCGATGCTCCCCCAAGGCAGCGGCTCATCCGCTCTACTCTACCATCTTCGCTTGGGGGCCCCCTGCACAAATCTGGCGGCGGAGAGTTTTGCTCAAGGACCTCTCCTGTTAGATCGCGAGTACAGTCCGCTTCAGTCTTCAGAGCTCCATGGCTGTGGACGGCTGCTTTATCACACACGGCACAGGTGCAAAGATCAAGCGAAGTACAGGAAGATCGGGAGCCAAATGCCATAGACCTGGAAGCATCAGCTGAAAGCAAGCTGCATGCTGCAAGGCACTGCAAGACGCTGCAAGCTGCTGCAAGCTGCTGCAAGCTGCTGCAAGTCGCATACTGGGTGCAGGACAAGGCCCCGTGCCTCCGATTTGGCACCAGTCTCAAGCAACGACGAACTCTTCGTGACATTGCTGCCCTGATCCTTGGACGGAGCGGCCATCCGACTAGTCTACTGAATCTGTGAGTCGATGCTCCTCATCATCGGACTCTTCATCGCCACCGCCTCGCAACATGAGGCATGAAAACCGACACGCCCGTTCTGCCTGAGCGAGTAGTGTGAGATGTCTAGAGAAGATGCCGTTCCATGAAATACAGTCTGTTGACGGTGAAGCAAACGCTTCCGGCTTCTTGGGTATAGGTACTGTGAAGGTGCCTCATCCCGAGAAACCCCTTGGTGACTTGCACAAGCGTGCAACGGATTTCTTCAAGCACACGAGCTCCAAGAAAGGGTCCCTTCGACGGTGAGCACAAACTCCCATAAAAATTCCACAGCACCAAGCGTCACCGCCAGAATTTCACCCATACAGTTGAAGCGACGCGAGGGAATGTAGCAGAAAGTAGCACATCGCGCATTAAAAGGCTTCAGCAACGGCGCTCCCGCACACAAAATCACCATGTCCCGTTTATACGAGAGACCAGCAGCCTGGACTCAAACCTGTCATGCAAAACCAACAGCAGCCGTGCGCACAGATCCCTTCTTAGGTGGTCACAGGTCTGCGAAGAATAGTGAGGGGCTGCCACGAGTGTCTAGCACGTTGCTAGCATCACTGGCATACTCCAGAAAGCACGGTCCACATCTGTGAGTTCGTACCTTTTCCGAAAGGACAGGCAGGGCTCTGTGGATTGTAAATTAAAAGCCACACCGATCCCTGAAAAAACCTGCAACTATTTCCTACTCGTCGTGTAGCTTGTGCAACGCCTGTGACATATGGAATCAGATGTCTTGGAAAATTATGCTTGAAAGCGACCTCAGCAGTTCTTTTGCAGACGTCAGGCATAGAAGCCATGGCTAACTGCAACGTGGGTAGCACACTACCATCTCTTACCGGAGACATGTCACAGCCTGGGTTGGACATGGTAGGCGGCTCCACATCGTTGGGGGAGACGGCGGCAACCACCGCAATCACTTTCGCCGGAGTGGAGGCATCTGCCCCGACCACTGAGGAGGAGCCAGGCACCTGAAAGCAGCAACATTAATAGCACAGCCTTTGTATTCACACAAGGGTAGCACATTGCTGCGACGTCTGATGGCTCCAAGCCCGTTGAAGCCAAGGTCTCTGCAGTTTTTGCAGCTGCAGCGGCGGCTGCAGCAGATGTCTGGTTGTCTGCGGCACCTGGCACAACCAGTCGCGCACGGCCCGTGCATGTGGTTGGTCAAAAACCCTTTCTGCTGGTCACTCGGTTCCAGCCCTGGCAGCACCTCCTGACCCAGCGTCTCCGTGAAAATCCTTGAGCAGTAAGCAGAGGATCACAGAGTGATGGATACCGGAGCACTCTGAGCTGTGGACCACCTTTTTGATCACCCCGGTGCCCTCAGTCGAGGCCGGGTCCGGGCAGGCCCTTTGGGTTTGGGCTCCTCGGTGCTGACTAAATCAGCCAAGGCTCCAGGGTTGTTGTGGTCGTCGTCTGAACCATGGCAGTGATACGGCCGACCTTGACACTCCTTTGCAGTCGGGCGACCATTGCAGCAGTTGCGGTTTTCTGGCTCATGAGCCCGGCACAAATCCAGGCCCTCATCCATGATGCAGTTCTGAATTTTGAGGCCAGCTATAGTCAAGTCCTGGCTGGGTCGCACGTTTACTACTACTGTGAGTCTTGATTCTGTGCTTTCACACCCTGTCACATGAACGCCACGGCCTGGTCACGAAGCTTCTCAGCAATTTCATCGGGTGTTTTTTCATCGTTCGGCGGGACAGTGATGACAAACCTCGTTTGCTGCGGAGACAAAGATCAAACAGAGAGAGATTGCAAGGAAGCCAACAAAGAGTTGGATCACAAAGCCCGCGGCCAGGCAGAGACTTCATTGCTGAAGGCATCCTTGTCATCCAATGGCGTTTCTGGAGGCACCTTCAAAGGCGAACTCAACAGCTGAAATTCAGCATAGAGAAGCTGGTCAGTGTTCGTCACCCTTGCCTCTTCGCCTTCTGTTGGCTGCTGCAGTAAGGATTCGACACGCGTCTGGGCAGCAGCGTGACAACATTTCAAGATGACGGTAGGGACGAAGACATGCTGCAGTCTGTGCCGGCACAAGAACTGCACTCGAGGGCAAAATGCACCACTCCACAAGGTCTGGTCATACTATGACACTCATGCCAAGCTGAGCCTCACTTGGCACCAAGGACACACGAACGCCTGGCACAAAGCAATGCAATCCGAATTGCATCCAAGCACTTGACATCTCCAAAACCGGCAGAAGATCTGCAAGCGAGCCGGGCTTTCTGCTGGTGGGCATGCCTAAGCACACTTGAGCAGCACGTGTGTGTGAGTGTGTGTGTGTGTAAATGCCTGGACATGGCGACTGATCGCGTGCAGGGGGGGCGGAGGAGGTGTGGAGGGGCTCCGGCCAACGAAGCTCCCCTCAGGTAACGTACCTGCAGTGGTCTGCGCCTGGGCCCCGTCGTGGGCAGCTGGCGGGACCGTCACCCCTCATTTGCATCTTTATCTCATTTCGTGCTACATCATTCATTCCGTGTGTCTGATGTAGCGGGGCAGGACCCTTGCCCGATACGCATCATCTCATCCTGTTTGGCATGCCATTCTCGATGTCTGGCATGCTTGGCACAAAACTTTCATCTCATAAGTGCCTAGCACTTTCGTTATCATCACCATCACCAACACCATCTATGTCATCCTGTGTAATCTGTCTTNGCATGCCATTCTCGATGTCTGGCATGCTTGGCACAAAACTTTCATCTCATAAGTGCCTAGCACTTTCGTTATCATCACCATCACCAACACCATCTATGTCATCCTGTGTAATCTGTCTTTGTCTTGTCTGGTCCTGTCTGTCTTCCTTCGCATCAGTACGGGCTGAGCCAACGTGTGTGTCGTTCTGGCTTACCCGAAATTTGGGGCCAGATCACAGTGGGCAAAAGCCCAAGCCCGCGCGAGAACGGATGTATGACGCTAACGCTGCAGACTTAAAGTCACAGGCTGAGTCATCACCATAGGCCACAGGTTTCATTTTCCGAAGCTGTCCGATGCCATCATTTTGATCAGTCTTGACGAACGGACTGCACTCTGATCTTGCAAACGACTGTGGAGCCAGTGATTGCCTTTTCAGAGGGTTGCTGGATGTTGCTGGGGATGGGGCTAGGCAACGCGACTCAGGCAGGCTTCAGGCAGTGAGGGTCGGCTGTGCGCATAGGAGTGCCAGTGCTGTGCAAGGTTTAAGGGCTTCGTTCCCGTAGGTCTGAGGTTTGAGGCGGGAGTGACATGTGGGTTCTGGTGCAATGCAGTGCATGGTAGCTTGCAGCTCTAGTTTCCTTTGTGAACTTCCTGCCTTTTTAGGATGCTGTACGATTCCCGTACGGGACAATTCGGCCTCCGCTTGGGCCAGTCAAGCATTGCGGCAGCCGGTCTATTCCGGGTGTGTGTGTGTGGAACACCTGTTTACCAAGGCCTTTTCGCAGTTTAATCTTTCGCAGGGGGATGCCCCACACCTGAAGAGTGGGCATCTAACAAAGAGGCTCTTCAGTGTGTGCTGATATGGTTCTGGGCCGCCAGAACCACGTACCTGCAGTATTTTTGTTTCGGAAGATGGCAAGAGGCTAAGCCACAATCCTCTTAACATGGCTTGTGAGATGAGTCAGGAATGCGGCAGTGCGAAAAGCTGTGAAATTGCTTCCAGAGAGAAATCAGGCGGATAAACTGACGACTGAAACAGGGCGGGGGGCCTAACTGGTCTCAAGGCTGCAAAAAGGTGCATCACATGATGCCCAGTCCCGTCGAGCACTAGGCGATCAGGCCTAGCGCAGAAGCATGAGCATGATTACTCCGGAGAGTATTACTGAAGCGAGACCAAGAGGTCTGGGTTTAATGCATAGCCGATCAGGGCTCGGACCGATCAGGGTCCTTCACTGTAACTGGGCCGATCAGGGCCATTCAGTAGGCAATCCTACCGTAGACGACACGATCGACGAAAGCCGTCTAGAGCACACTCGTGCAATCCTCCCTCTGGACTGACTAGGATCACATGGCATTCAGTCTTTCCAACACAGAGGAACACTTGGGGATCATGGAAATCCAGTGAGTCAGGCAGCAGTTGGGGCAATCGAAATCAATGGCACAGCAAAGATTGGTCCGAAGGTACGTGGCAGTCAAAGCATTCCGACTCTGATTGGAAGACTACCACTACCACTACACCAACTTTGCCTTCTTCGTTCGTTTCCGATTATCAGCATTACGACAAAAACGGCCCTCGGCAAAGGAGCCCATGTTTTGCACCGACAACTGCAACCAACTGAATGGTCCCGCAAATCGGGGCTAGCAGGCCGAGATGTCACTGATATCCGAGCCTACGAGCTGTCACATCGGGGCCTAGGAGACTTTTTTTCCGGCTTTTGTCCGAAGGACGTCACCAAAGTATCGTTTGGGCCCGGAGTGGCTCGCAATCGGTGCTCATGACGGCCCTTCTCAAGAAAATTCGTGAGTGCAATGTTTCCATTGACGATGCAGCCAAAGCATGTCACAAAGAGGCCCCTCCTGATAAACACAAGGAGGCCATGAGATTTATGGAACCTCTTGCACAAGATCTACTGAATTGCATTTTGGCCAAAGCGCCAGTTAGGACCTCCGATACTTCTGATGAGCTTGCCAAAGCTAAAGCCAAATTGGCTGAGCATGGCATTGTCAAGTCTCCTGTGAAACGCAAATCTGGTTCGGAGGCTGAGAATCCCGGGTCAAATAGCAAGAGGGCAAAGCCCCAGATGCCTATCGTTGATCCGGAAGCCCAGAATGAAGCCCAGAATGAGGCGCAGAAGCTTCTTGTTGATCCTCAAACGAAGCTGGATTCTCGCCCCAAGGGAGCCACCAACGACCATGTCGCGGAGTGGTTGACCAGCTACAAAACCAAGCCTGAGTTTAAAGGCAAATATCAGCAGCTTGTGAAGTATGTACAGGTTGTTCATCAACTCCTCAAAACAGGAGTCGCTAAGGACGAATTGGTTTCAGCAGCAGTCAATTTCGGACTGGATGCCAAACTTGCATCCCGCCTTTCTGTGAAGAACTTGTCCACAGCCATTGCTGTAGCTCAGTTTAAAAGCCGCATGACTAGCCATGCAATGTCAGAGCATGGCGGCCTCTGCTAAACATGGAATCAAAGCAGAGATATGCCTGCTCGGAGAGGCCGTGACGTTCTTTCTGCATCATTGTCCTGGCTTTAACAAAGAATCAGCACTGTGGGCCCAAGGCTTGCTGCATTTATTGCTGCTTTTTTATTTTCAAGAAGGCTCGCAGGCATCCTATGCCGAAAGTATTCGACAGAAGCTCAGGTGTTTTCGGGTTCACCTGTCGACATACACCTGGCAGAGATTTCGAGCCCAGAACGCAGTGTATATGAAAGTTGCTGTGGATTGGCGCCATTTTTCAAGTGTTGAGCATTATCGTATCCTTCCACATTTATGTACATTGGCTCCACCAGCCAATCTGTGTTCAGACGGGAGTCCAACAGACTCTCAGTAGCCAAGAAACTGTCCGCTGGTGGCGAAGCTCAAGCAGAGCTAGCTATCCGATACTGGGTTTCAAACAACTGTCTGCAGGATTTTACATTGTTTCTGGTTACTCCATGTTCGTCCTATCGACAAGCATGGGTCACCGAGCATTGCCTAATCGGAATGTGGCAGCCAAAGCTCAACCATCCGTAAATCACATCTTTTTTGAAGCGTAGTGCCCTAGGATTTCGGCCCAACAAGCGGGTCAGACAAACTGTTGCATCCAGATTTGGGCTGAGATTGTGGAGGAAGCTTCGCAAGAAGCTACACCACCAACTCCAGCCAGAACCATTTCAACTTAAACGTCGGTCGGCATGGGAGATATTGTTCAATCTCACATGCTTCAGTCGAGCCCCATTTGAAGAGGCCAAGAGACTGCGCGGCGACCGATATTTGCCGGATGAAATTTATTCCCTCGTTTGCTTGAGCAATTCTTTGGAAGAACCTGGCAAGAGCAAAGCCAGGCAGGTGCTCAAGTCTGTATGCCAGTCAGAAACATGTCCTGGCCGACAACATTTCAAGGACTGCAGCTGAAATTCACTGCTCATCCCAATTTTGGCCGTGACATTTCCCGATGGATCAGAAACCAAGTTCTGTGTTTCAAAGATATTCTGACCCCATTTCACCTCCCCTCTTGCTAAGTAAGTGAGCAGCCACATCAATCGCTGAAAGACTTTTTGCACAATTTCAAGGACTGGGACAAATGGTTGCAACATCATTCGGTGGATGAAGCGCCTTGTCCCTGTCATCATTTCACCGATGTCCTGCCAGAGCAGTGCCTCACTCGAGGCCATGTTGTTGCTGGCATTGAACAGTTAGGTTCTTGGCACCGGTCCTTCGAGAAGCTCGGAGCTGGAAGTGCCTCTCTGCCTTTTTTCCTGCCAAGCATGAGTTTTTCAAGCACAATGCTAAAATGTTTGCGTCTTGGCGGCGCAAACATTTTCCCCATAACCTGGAGCTTGAATTTCATGCTGTTCTCGAGCACCAATGGCACAAGCACGTCCAACATCTGAGCCCAGAAAAGCGGCTTCTGGAAGGATGTTTCGCTTGCTCGCAATCTTTTACATAAGCATTTTATTGTCCACTGTGAGGCTCATGAGCCGAATCACCTCATGGTCTTCTGCCCTCAGTTTTATCTTCGGGCAGCCATGAAGACGTGGCAAGACCCAGATGTGTTTGAACCAGTGGAAGGCTCCAGAGAGCAATGGAATCGCCAGGTGTTTGCACAGATTCCTGGAACACTGAAAAGACGGTACCGGTGGGGTATTAACCCATCCGGCACACTGCCTGTTGGCTTCGTCTTTTTGAAGCGCAAGAAAGAGTTTTTGAAGGGGAGGACGATAATATCGTACTTCAACAGTTGCATAAAGAAGCTGTTGATTGCAGCAGCTCAAGCAATTCTTTTGATGGTTCGACTTGTGTGGCCGGAGGCCATGGGGTTGGCCACCACTCCACAACTTTGGAGAAGTATGCACGAGTTTTTACGTTGAACCCATTCAGCTGTTCATTTAGCTGAAGTAAACGACGATCTCGTGGGATTCTTTAATTCGGTTCCAAGACAGCAAATTTTGGATTCTCTGTCCATCCTTGTACAGCGGTACTCAGACAGAAGCTATCCTTCACACATTTCGGTCTGCTTAAAAAAGCAGCCCAACTGTGAGTCTGCTTGGCCTGGCAAACCATTGGCCAAAGGAGCTAGGAATATCATATTTCTACAGGTTTCGGACCTCCCAGCTATAGTGTCGATTTCTTTCAAAGCAGGTGTGTTCACCACGCTGGGGTTGCTGTTTCGACAACACCACGGCACCTGCATCGGCAACCAAATCAGCCCGGTTCTCAGCAGCTTGCCAGTGATTCAAAGAGAATCCTGCTGGCAAGGAGAATGGGCACAGTTTCTGAGCTCAGCTCAGTTTTTCGACACAAAAGCTTCGGAGCTTTTTATCTGTAGATATGTAGACAATCGGCTGGTATTGTGCGATGAGAATTTTCTCGCGCATCAATGTCTGAAAGACTTTCAACATCTCTCTTTTTACGGGGGAACGATCCAGTTGGAAGAAGTCACCAACCATCAATTTTTGGGCTTTCGGCTCAACGCAGCCAACAGAACGGTGACCTATATACAGCCAGACAAAGCCTGGTCCATCAGGAATCCACTTTCNTCAATTTTTGGGCTTTCGGCTCAACGCAGCCAACAGAACGGTGACCTATATACAGCCAGACAAAGCCTGGTCCATCAGGAATCCACTTTCGGCAGGTAGCTGGTCCAGCCGAGTTTCAGCCTATTTATCCAGAAAGGCCTTAATTGTACAGTATGCCTGGCCTCCAAGCCGCAGCTCAAATCAATTGCAGGAACTTCGTCAGTTGTACATAGCCAAACGATTTCCTGCAACCGTACTGCCATGATTGGAAGCAAAATTTTATAGCTTTTCGAGATGCATTTATGCTGCTTGCTCTCTTCCTTCTGTTTCCTTAATTATTCTGTTTCAGCATTCGGCTTGCAAGGGTGCTAGCTACCTTTTGTCAACGTAGCTGGCCCGAGCCATGTCGTCCTATGTGTTTCAGTTTTTCTGTGGTGATGGCAAGGTCGGAACCAGAGGTTCTGACCCACACGGACGAGACATGCTGTCACTGCCAGCTCCGTCTCATCTCGCTCCACCACCAAGACCGCGGCCATCAACTGCACCTCAAACATCGCGGCTTCCACCTCAGGGTGGGGAACATGGAACAAGACAGCGACGCGGCCGGGCTCGCTCAAACTCTGAATCTTTGAGCCAGCGGAGACCCAGGCAAAGATCGGCCCGATCCCCTCGTCGAAGACGTAGGAGTCGAACTCCTACAGCAAGACATCAGGAACAAGCGGGACCCATCCTTCCACCGGGCAACTGGCATCCTGCCCCAGACCCGCAGTTTCCGCCACCGAGGCTGTTTCACCACCTGTTTTCCAGCCATGCAGCCTCCAGGGCACCACCAGCCTCCTCCTCGGCAAGCTCCTCTAAATGCTCCGCCTGGCTGGTTTTCAACAAGTTCGCAATGGCCAGCTGCACCTTTTCCACCACCTCCACATTCGCAGCAGTTTAACAGGCCACCAGAAACACGGCCAGATAAGGGGCGCCCCCAAATGCAGGGCAACCAAGCTTTCCGGCCTGATATGCGCAAGCCTGCTGTGCCATCGACACCGCCTCAGCGCAAATCTACAGAGGCCAAGCCGGTGCTCAAACCGGCACAGAGTGCCCCTTCTCCTACTCCGCAGCCTCCTCGTCCAACTGTTGACAAAGCTCAGTTGGCAAAGGTTGCAGGGTCATCCAGCAATGAGTTGGCTCCTGTGGAGACCCAGCCAGTTGATGAACAGTTTCTTCGGGACCTTATGTCGGCAAATCTCGCCGATGTAGANAAAGCTCAGTTGGCAAAGGTTGCAGGGTCATCCAGCAATGAGTTGGCTCCTGTGGAGACCCAGCCAGTTGATGAACAGTTTCTTCGGGACCTTATGTCGGCAAATCTCGCCGATGTAGAATCTCAGTTAGAAATTCAGCTGCAGGGAAGGACTGCAGTGGATCATATCCCTGAGGGATTGTCCACTGTCAGTCAGTATCTCCTTTATCGGCAGCAACTTTTGGATAATCCTTTTCCAGACCAGTGGGTGATGGCCCCCTGGCAAGCTCTGCGATCCAATGCAGCTAGAACTGCTTTGGTTCGAAAATATCAGCGCCCTTTTGCTTCTCTCCGGGATCCTGAGAGATTNCCTTTTCCAGACCAGTGGGTGATGGCCCCCTGGCAAGCTCTGCGATCCAATGCAGCTAGAACTGCTTTGGTTCGAAAATATCAGCGCCCTTTTGCTTCTCTCCGGGATCCTGAGAGATTCCGTTGCGCTCAATTCTTGTTGAGTTTGTTTCCTGAGTCTGTGATGATTGGCCAAGAAGAATTCAATTGCATTTTGCAATCCAAGCTTAACTATGAAAGGCACTTCCAGGAAGGCGCCTCTCTTTTTCACAATGTGGAAGAGAACGTGGTTGGCTATCGATTTAAATGTGTTGGATTTCCCGGTCCACCCGTGGCCGCACAAAATTGGCACCTGTGGGCCCATGCCACCACGAGAGAGGGAGCCACAGGAATTCTGGCTACAGGAAAGATCCTTCCTACGGACCATGAAGTAGCCGATTTGGACTCTCATGAAGANGCACAAAATTGGCACCTGTGGGCCCATGCCACCACGAGAGAGGGAGCCACAGGAATTCTGGCTACAGGAAAGATCCTTCCTACGGACCATGAAGTAGCCGATTTGGACTCTCATGAAGAGACTTTCTCCTTTTATGGGAGAAGTATGTCCAATCCTGATTGGAACACTGGCGTAGTCCAGCTTGCATGCAAGTGTTTTCACTCCACCAAGAACTGTTCTGGAGTGGTTTTTGCTGGCCTTTTGCCCTCTGGCCATGTCAAGGGCAAAAGTGCGTCGACCAGCTATGAAAACAACTTAGCACGGTTCCATGCTTTGGAACATAGCTGCTCTTCCGACAAGCGGTGGGCCATTAGGTTCGCGGCTGCCCGCATTGATTTTGTCTTTGTTTTGTCTGATCGAAACAAGGCCAATTATCCTCGGCAAGAAAATCCGCCGAAGATCCGAGGGCCAAAAGCGATTACATCGCAGCCCACCTTGGCACTGACAGCCGGCCATGTCGATGAATCCTGGGGTAAGTGGTCGGTACCCCCAGTGGAGCAGGAAGGCTCGCCAACTGAAGTGGCTTCAGCCGACCCAGATGTCGACAACCTTACGGCACTCCCATCAGCTTTTAATTAATTCTTGGAGCAGACTTCGCAGCAAAACGAATGTTCCCTGGACTCTCTCAATGCTTTCAATGCATGCATTGACGACTGGCTGCATTTGCATGTTTACTTTTGTTCGGTCAGTGGCTGTCGTCCAAACAGCACAGCCTACGCCATGGCCAAACATCGCAGGCGTTTAAAGCGCAAGCGAACATCGAGCCCTATTACAAGTAACTCTTCTTGTTCTTCTGGTCGTTCCTCTTCTTCTTCTTCGTCTTCAAGTTCCACGACCAGCTCTTATGAGACTGCTCGCAAATCTAAAGTCAGGGAGTCCAAGACTACCGCTCTTTCAGCTTTTCGATTTCAGGACAAAACCAGAGTCCTCACTCANTCGTCTTCAAGTTCCACGACCAGCTCTTATGAGACTGCTCGCAAATCTAAAGTCAGGGAGTCCAAGACTACCGCTCTTTCAGCTTTTCGATTTCAGGACAAAACCAGAGTCCTCACTCAGAAGCCTCAGTTTGACCCCAAGGATGGGGCAATCGTTTATAGCACTATGGATACCACATTTTTCAAAAGACAGCAAGCTTTTAAAGCTATGTCCACAAAATGGAACAAGCCCTACTGCTGCCTGAAGCCAACTTGTACTTTGTGCCTTGATCATAAACGAACCAGCCGAGCTGAGTTGATGCTGGACGTTATCAAGGTACTTCCTTGTTCTGCCCGGAGCAATAAGAAGAAGTTTCACCAGATTGTTGACCGAATTTTGAGCAGCACATGAGCAAAGATTCATGTTGCACAATGTCATACATCAGTTTGGGTTACCAGTTCCGCNTGTTCTGCCCGGAGCAATAAGAAGAAGTTTCACCAGATTGTTGACCGAATTTTGAGCAGCACATGAGCAAAGATTCATGTTGCACAATGTCATACATCAGTTTGGGTTACCAGTTCCGCCAGCTTTTCATGTGGTTTTCGTTTTCTGCCAGCGGCCGTTTCTTGCTCGTGAGTGAATGAGTGCATCATGCCAGACCGAACCTCGTCTCGGTCTCGTTCACCACCTCAGACGTGGCGATACCAGTGGTCCCCCACTTTTGATGGCCTTCACTGGTGGAAGAGCTGGTTCCCAGTCACCAGAGAATGGTTGTCTCAACGTCTGTGGAAAGACAGACAAAAGCAACCTCACCATGAGACCGCACCACAAGGAGAGTCCGATTCTTCTCCGTCGTCTCGAAAACGCAAGCGGTCTGCTTCCTCATGAACAGTTTCGTCATTTGAGAGTTCGGCCCAATTAATGCATGTTTTTCCGATGTGTTACGTTTTGGATATGAGACCCACAGCATGCCTTCTCTAAAAAAGACGTGCTTCCGGTTTGCCCCGCTTAGCGGGGTGTGTGTGTGTGGAACACCTGTTTACCAAGGTCTTTTCGCAGCTTAATCTTTCGCAGGGGGATGCCCCACACCTGAAGAGTGGGCATCTAACAAAGAGGCTCTTCAGTGTGTGCTGATATGGTTCTGGGACGCCAGAACCACGTACCTGCAGTGTTTTTGTTTCGGAAGATGGCAAGAGGCTAAGCCACAATCCTCTTAAAGTCCTATTCCTCTATGTTGGAAAGACTGAATACCATGTGTTTTCATAGTCAGTCCAGAGGGAGGATTGCACGAGAGTGCACGAGTGTGTGTTTGTGTGTTTGTGTGTAAACGCCTGGACATGGCAACTGATCGCGTGCAGGGGGACGGAGGAGGTGCGGAGGGTCTCCCCTCCACACCTCAGGTAACGTACTTGCAGTGGTCTGCGCCTGGGCCCCGTCGTGGGCAGCTGGCGGGACCATCACCCCTCATTTGCATCTTCATCTCATTTCTTGCTACATCATTCCCTGTGTCTGATGTAGCGGGGCAGGACCCTTACCCCATACGCATCATCTCATCCTGTTTTGCATGCCATTCTCGATGTCTGGCATGCTTGGCACAAAACTTTCATCTCATAAGTGCCTAGCACTTTCGTTATCATCACCATCACCAACACCATCTATGTCATCCTGTGTAATCTGTCTT
>BGNK01002942.1:10548-21003 GCA_003297005.1 Symbiodinium sp. clade A Y106
CGTGGGACCCAAATCGGGTTCGGTGGGACGCGGTGGGACCTGGTGGGTCCCAGCCCTTCTCTACGTGGGACCCTACACCCCGTTTGGGTTTTACAATGCTAATTAGGGTGAGGGGAGGCGCCATGATAACCATTTTCACTGCCCTTTAGCATTGTAGTCCAGGTGTGCGTCCAGCCGGTGTGTGCAATCATTTAGGGCCTCGACCCGTGTTCGTTGCAACTGGCAATTCGTCTAAAAACTTGAGGTTTTCGGCCCAGTTTGCAGGCCCAGATTCCGGACACCAAGCCAGCTTCATGATAGAGTGCCCTGAATGTAGCCCCCGAAGTTCAACTCGAACTCTGTCTGCAACCACCCAAATCCCCTCAACCTGTAGGACTCTGGCCAACTTTGTCGCTCGTGTGTGCCCCCCTAGCTTCCGCTTCAACACTTTGCTAGTACGCGAAGGCACCCGTGACAGGCCCCATAGGGACTTGCGCAACGCTCCCTTCCCGACCCGAATCCTGGCCCTAACCCCCCAAGTTTCTGGAGAAGGCCTCTGGATCATTGACAGGACAGGACAGGTTCGCATCCAACACCTAGGAGTCTGGTTGAGAGGATCAGTGCTCCCCATTTTCCCTGAGCCATTGATCATCGAAACTAGGAAGGTCCTGCATGCAGGGTTTACCCTACGTCCGCTAACCCGACGTGTGATTCTTGTTGCTTTCTGTAATGCACATTCTAGCCGTCTGACACCCCAGGTTAGGTCTTCCCTCCTTGACTTGGGGTTCCTTGCGCCCAGTAGGGAAGAGGTTGAGGAAGCCTTGCGTCCCAGCCTGTACGAGCCGCGAACATTCCGACAGCTCACCCTCAAGGAAGCCCTGACCGAAGCCCCTGACCAGGATGCCATGGTCGTTCGTGATGATGCACACCGGGAAACTGAAATGCTTTAATTCGTGGTCCGTCGTGTGGTGATGTGTAGCTAACTGTAATTTCCTCCTGTATAGCTAATTGGTCAATAACTCACCACGTGAGCTGCTGACTGATGTGGACATGAGAGAGAGAATCGAGAGTCTGCAAGACCTTTGAATTTGTGGTGGCGCGTGTAATATGCGCCCTGCTGGACTGCTTGCACTGCTCCTTTTNCCACGTGAGCTGCTGACTGATGTGGACATGAGAGAGAGAATCGAGAGTCTGCAAGACCTTTGAATTTGTGGTGGCGCGTGTAATATGCGCCCTGCTGGACTGCTTGCACTGCTCCTTTTTACTGTCTTTCCTTGCTCTGCCATGCTTGTGCTGCTTCTTCTGCCATGCTGTCCGACGTCGGTCTCGGTCTCGGAGATCCTCGCCCGCGCCCTTCCTTAATTTCTTTAAGTACCTAAACTCATTTCTAAGTCGTTTGGTCTCCCCTGGAACCCTGGAACCCAACGTCCGTTTCACGCCTTGCTGCCATGGTAACTCACGCGCCTCTGACAACCTTTCTGGCTGACACACTGGGGTCCTGATGGCAGCCAATTTGCCTTTCTGGAGTATGACGCTTCTATGCGGCGGACTCAAGTAATCTGCCCACAAGAACAGAAGAAGTACATGGTCCGCAAAGCCTGACGTACTCGGCGGAAGGACTGCCTGGAAATGTTACTCGGCACTTGCCGAGCAGGTGAATGGGACATCACGGCCACTCCCGCTGCCACAATGACTGCCGGGACCGTTCGCTGACATGGACAGCGAAGCCCTACAAACCCCTACCGCGCTGGCTGGTGCACACTTTGTGGGCGTGCTGTACTGTGCAACAGGTATCTGCCATGCCGGTATGGAAACCAGAACACAGTGGAGTTTCAGATACGCATGGCAGTTTTCTTCGACTCGTGGCTATACCGCTCACGTCATACAGTGGACAATCGACCGCTGCCTGTCGAGCTATGATGAAGTCTGAGTTTGATGTGATGGAGTCCGAGACTGATGGGTATGGGAAGCAGAACACAGCGGAGTTTCGGACAGGCATGGCAGTTTCCTTCGACTCGTGGCTGTACCGCTCACGTCATACAGTGGACAATCGAACGCTGCCTGCCGAGCTATGATAGAGTCGGAGTTTGATGTGATAGAGTCCGAGGCTGATGTGTCGAGCAAATCTGCCTGCTGGCGAGATGGATGGGGGGCTCGCCATACATGGACTCGGAAAGAAATCGGGGCTCCCATGCCTGCGCTTGTGGAGCCCGATTTGTTTCGCTGTCCATAGTGAGAAGACGAGATATGAGCGTGGGATCAATTCGTTTTGCCCAAAGGGTTGCTGCGCAAATCGTGCATGTGCAAGTAGTGGTAGTACCTTGACTGCCCCCGAGCCTTTCTGGGCCGAAATTTACGCTACCGTAGTTGTGTAATTTACGATAACGTAGTAATTTTGCATGTCTGGGAGGGGTCTGCGTAGTATGTGGCCCTAACTTTCGGTTGTGCTGTCTTTCCCCGGACCCTTCCCGCACTGAAACTTGTACAGGTGAGTCGTTGTGGTAGTAATGCCTCCAGTGTGTGGGGTGTGCAGCCGGGGATCCTGTGTGGCTCGATCTTCTGTTTGGCGTGTGGAAACTGAACGGCTGCATACCCTGTTGTCCTGATGCTCTCTCTTGGATGAAATGAGTTGCGTCTGCTGCTGGGTAAGTTTTTCACCTCTCTCTCGGACCGTCCACCCTGCGGAGCTGCCTTGTGTGTGCCAAGTAGGTGACAAAAAACGACGAGTACTACGACGACGACTGCTACAACGACTGATACTACGACTACTACGACGACTACTCCTACTACTCCTACTACCACTAACTACGACGACGACGACGTCTACTACCGCTTCCTCCTCCTCTTCCTACTACCACTACCACTACTACTACGTAAATAAGGCAAAAAACTACGTAACTAACAAAGTTGTATTCCAGAACCTTGCTTCGTGACAATCAGCCATGCAAGAGGCAAAAACTACTACTACGACTACTTCTGCTGCTACTATTGCCATCACTGCCACAGGTTCGCACGGCCACTGCCACTGCTACTGCCACTGGCACTGCCAATGCCATTGCTACTGCAACAACAACAACGACTACTACCACGACCACGACGAGGACGACGACTACCACCACCTCTCTTTGATGGGTCGGCTTCGGATGTGAGGTGGTAGTTTGAAACTTGTTATGTCACACGCCTGGTAGGTGTGTCACTACATGTGGCCAATGCTCCCCTGTGTTTAAGTATTCCTAGGACTGGCTTCTGTGCCGAAGCCGCCTCATGAGCCTCAGCAGCAGTGGGTTGGTCGCACAATCCTTGCCCGTTTGTGTGCTACCTCTAGCTTTTTCCTCGACATTGCAACTGAGGGGGTTAGCCCGAAAGCTGAAGGCACCTATGATGTGCGGGGCTGAACTACGCGGTGTTCCTGTGCTGCGCTGCACTCGAATCCGTGTGCCTCAGGTGTCTTTACAGTTCTCACCCACAAAAGGATGGAACCCGTTCCACCAGGTCCCTGATGTTGGGATTGCATGTGTCGCAGCCTGGAAAGCCCTCTGCCGTCTGCATGTGCAGTATCACGACCTGACATGCGTCACCTGCGACTTTCATGGTTGCAACAAGACAAGCATGGAAAGCTCCATGTTCCGGCAGGAAACATACGTGGTGGCCTTCCGGAAGGAAGGCGTAAACTGGTTGGAGCACCCCGCCTTCATTGGAGCGGCCACAGGGACAGACGTCCGCTTACAGCCTAAGGTACATGGCCAGATCGTCTCGGTTGAGTTTGTACTCAGAGCGAGCCATGTCCTTGTCCTGATATTTGAGGCGGCCGTTCAATCCGGGCGAGAATCTCGAAGACATGAGTGGTCCTGCTGGCACCGTTTGATTCAATATTGAATTGACAGCCCGGGTACGCAAGATCCTGCATTTGGCTGTCAATCCATTTGTTCTGTCTCTCTCCCCCTCCCTCCCTCTCCCTCCGTCTCCCTCTCTGTCTCTCGATCTCTCGATCTCTCGATCTCTCTCTCTCTCTCTCTCTTCTCTGTCTGGCACTGACCTTGCAGGGGATGCCAAAAAAGGCAACAGATTCAAGCTCGGCACTTGGGTGGCCACGTTGAGTGCGCAATTGCAGGTTTGATTGGTTCGTAGGACCTATGCTACCTGTACCTGCCCGTACGATTGTATGGGCATGCTGCCCGGCAGGATTCCTGCTTTCCCACTCTCGGTCGGCTCGGCATGTTGCCGGAAGTATGCTGCCAAGCCACGTCAGCTTCGTAAAAGCAGCGCCAGCTCCTCTCAAGCAGCGCCGTAAATCTGCCCGTGGCGCCAAGCAATCATGTCGGGCTGGGGCCAGCATGAATTCAGCGACTTCTCAATAGGCGTCCGCATCTGCGGCAGCTGTCAGTGCGTCGTGGACACGAGAAACAGTACAGATCGCGTGGGGCATGAGCAAAGCTGAAGATTTGTGTGGACCGCGAAGCTTGTGTGCCCCAAAATGTCGGCCACCTAGGGCTACTGTGGACGGCCTGCACGGACCCTCAGCACAGGGCGGCTGTGTACAGCGGTGGAAGCATGTTCACCTGTAAGCTGCCCGAACTTACGGAATTCGAAGCGGGTGCGAGACGTTTCCAAGACTCGAATTCCCAATATCCGCCCGGAGTGCCACAGTTGAGAGCGCGACCTTTAGCCAAGGCCCATTGCGACTCGGATATCTTTTCGAGTTTGTTGGATTCTGAGACGAGCGTCTTTCGTGGTGGCAAAGAAGCACCGACTTCCGTGGCCCAGGTGCTCTTTCGTACTGGGGACGTGGGCCATGGAGCAGAGAGGAGAGGGCTTCACTGAAAGATTCTCGCAGTCAGAACTGCAAGCTACCAACCACTGCAGGTATCCGTTAGCACGATGGCCAAGCCATCCAAAGACTTCGGGTGCACAGGCCCGTGTCTCTCGGTGTCAGTTTCAGTTGCAGTTGACTATGCCAGCTTTTCTGATGCAGGCCCTCTCGGCCCAGCAAGAGAGAAAACAGGTCGGGCTACAAGCAGAAGCTGTGATCATGAAGTAGACTTACGTCTGAAACTACAGTAGGGGTTTTCCTGCCAAGATGGCAGATATCAGGAAGCTTGCGAGCAGAGTAGATTCCGCACTTTGCAGGCAGCGACAAGAAACAGTACGTCTGGCTTCAGACGAGGAACGAGGCACACATCTCAGGATGACATTGCTATTCCAGGTCATGCATGCGTGTGGAAAAGAATTGCACATAAGAGTTGTGCATGACTCATGACCTGTGAGCTGCAGAGGGGGTTCGCATGCCATAGCTTGCCGTTAGTCTAGACCCTCTTTGAAGCTTGTGTCACAGCCCCTGGCATCTCCAGGTGCACATCAGAATACCTGTTGGCACAGATGTTCGTGGCAAAGACATAAAGCACGGCTTCCCAGAATTGAAAGTCCGAGGCTGCAAGTTTGCGCGTCCGAGTTGACCTTTCATCTGGGGGCTCTCACTGCGGATTTGTTTTCGCACCCTGTGCCTGCAGCCAGCGACAGCCATTAGTCCCTCGTGCAAGGTTTAAAGCTTTGCCACTTCGTCTTCAAGTGGACCTCGCCGCCCGTGACTGAGAGGTTCTTCGAGGCGACAGCACGCCCACACGCCCACACCCCCCCTCCCCCCCCCACGCGCACACACATACACATGCACATACACATGCACATGCACATACACATACAATCACATACACATACACATACACACACACACACAGAACACATACTCAGACGGGCCTAAACCCCTAACACCCCATGTGCCGGCTGGAATTAGGTGACCCGGGTCGGGTTTTGGAGCTTGGGGGAGCTGTTGGAGTCTGAATGGTGTTCTCTGCGCCAGCGGCCTGCAAGATGCATTGACTTGGCCGACGAACAAAGCTTGCCCATTCTTCTCCGGAAACGCGTTCCTGCTTCGCTTCTCGGTTTTGGGAGCTTGACATTGCATGCCAGTATGGTATAGTATGGTGTTGGCTGTGGTTTTCACTGACTCTTGTCGTCGCGATCGCAGCCGCGAACTCACGAGGAAAAGGTCCTGCCAGCCACCCGGTTGCTGCGGCTCGTTTGAAGTAAAGGTGTTGGAGTTCATGGGGCGATCCTTCTTTGAGCACTCAGAGCTTGCGCCGCCTTTTCTGTTCAAGTTGAAGCGGCGCTGGCTCGTCATCCAGGGGCCGTCATACTGTAGCCGAGATTGTCGACTGGCGCGAGGAAGGGCGATCGGTTCGTTTTGCAGATGGGTCTGTGCCGAGCGGCCTGAGATCAAAGCAAGGATTGGATTATGAGAACGTGAAACTTGGAAACTTGGTAAGAGGGAGTCCATCACACATTGCTCAATCACTGCATATAGTCATCCGACAATGCTCTGTGCATCTCTGTGCCATTTTGTACTTGCTCTCAGTTGTGTGTGTGTGTACGTACGTGTGTGTGTGTGTGTGCGTGCGTGTGTGTGCGTTTGTGTATGTGCGTGACAGGACTTTTGCTGTTATAGATCACTGGACCTGGACGACCTCAATTTTGCATGGAGCGGTTTTTCTATGGAAGGAACAGCTGGAGGTTTCCCCCGGAAGAATGGGGCTCAACATGCCGGACGTACCGGCAGCTGGTAGCTACTGTTCTGGCAGAAGGTCGGTGGCGAGACCTGGGAGCTGCTCCACGGCCTGGCCCTTGGCACGGCTGATGGGCGCTTCGGAGGCCTGTGCTTGCGAGGTCAGCTGGCGCACCGCATCAATTCAGATGATGCAACGTGGTACATAGACGAGTCCAAGGAGGAGGGAAGGCACCTTCGAAAGTGCCAGTGTGCATGTTACAGACGCAGTCAGGTCTGCCTTGATGCAGGTATATCCAGATAACCATCTTCAAGTTGGAAGCACTGGACAGGACTTCCTGTGCACGATTGGAGCGAGGGTAGCTTGCGTATGTTGTTGCAGCAGCGTAGCAGTCACCTCCTCTGCCGCCAGATGGAGCCGGGTCTTTGAGGGCTCCCGCCTCACAAAATGCAGTTCTGAAGCGGCAGCTAGCGGTTTCAGTCGTAAACCGCTTTTCGAGGTGACGAGCACCCGGAGATCGACGTGCGGCACGTGCAGTGGTTTGTGGATCCTTTGAACCCAGGTGCAGAAGCGTGCAAACACCGCTGCTATGAGGAATGTTGGGGAGCACCTCAATTCTCAAACTGGATTGGGGCCCGAAAATGGGGGCGGGGGCGGGCGGGGGNGGCATCTGTGGTCGGGTCAGGTGGGCTGGGGATGAGATCGATGAGCCGCACATCCAAAATGCCAGCCCAAAGTTCGAAGATGTACGGGAAGTCTAGTAGTAGAGTAGGTAACCTTTAACCTTTTTGGGGTAGTATATTCCCTATATAATCCTTATAGTATGAAAAAGGTTAACCTTCAGTTCCCCATGATACCCGACAAGTAGGGAAGTCAGGTTAGTTGCGGAGTTGCTGCTCAAGGTTTGCTTTGCATTGTTTTTGTTGTTTGTGGCTTTCTTCTCGTTGAGTTCACTTGTCGCGTTCCCCCTCACGCCGTTTGTGCTGATGTTATGTGTGTGTATAAAATATGTATATATATATTTTTATCTTTGCTGGATTGAACTGTTGCTTTTTTGTTTGTTTGTTGCGCTTCGTTCTTTCTTCAATTCCTTTGCCAGCCGCTTTTGTGTTCTGTGGCTTTTGCCCTGTTGCTTTGTTTGCATGTGGGCGGGTGCTGCCCCCCCCACCGGCGCTTGGAATCTTTCGAAGCTGGCTATGAAGAAAAGGGTTCCGTCGAAAGGAGGTGCTGCAATACCGTTGGCTCGTGATGGTGCTCATCTGTACTGGTGACCACCAACCCCTGGTTCCTAAGCGTCCGAGTAATGCTAGTGAGAACAGTTTGGCGCTAGTAGCTTTTGCAGACTTGGCTGTCCCACTTTTGTTTCGATTTCGCACCCCGAACCCTAAAATTCTCCCGAGCAATGAGCAGGAGCAAAGGGAAGCGGGTCCTTTCGCCTCAGTCTTTATGCCTTGGAGGCACACTTGGTGATCTAGACGAATGAAGATGGTGCATGCCCGGCGCTCGAAGCTGTGCCCTTCTGAACGAATGCATTTGCACAGAGCGTGGGCGGGTTGCGTGGACGTGGCCAGAAAACTTTCACAACATTGCCTTAGAGCCTTAGATCCCAGGGACGTCTGGCAAGACACCCGGGAGGCCACTGTCTGTGCTTTGGGCAAAGCAGTTGTCCTCTGCGTCCGTGCTAGGTTGATTCTTCGGGGCCGTGCCAATGATGGAGTGATTCAAATGGTTCGTGGAAGTACATGGACCACCATAGACTTGCTCCGAGTGACAAGCGAAAACCAGTGCAATGCAAACACCATGCTGTCCAGTCTGTGGTGTTGCATCCACCGCTTTCCCTTGAAGACACATGCTATGACCATTGCAGCTATTCCACATGACGGTGCATAAAGAGTTTCTCGGTGTTCTCATTCGCGAGCAGATTTCTGACACATTGCCCCTACTAAGCACATAATGTACTTCAGTTGGCCAGGCTCAAGCGCGGCTAGAGCACAGTAGGGACAATGTTGAACACGCGCAAGAAGCTGGTGAAGGACAAGGGCGCTACGCCCACCGAGCTTGACCAGGAGGTGGCAAAGGCCTTGTTCGACATCGAGGTGTCCCCCTCATGCGACATCAAGGCTGACCTNCTGCTGAAGGTGATCCTTGATCCCAAGGACAAGGACAAGGAGAACATCGAGAGCAAGCTGCCAGCCTTCGCGGCCGTGTACAAGAAGCTCACCAACAAGGAGGCGCAGTTCATGTTCCCGACAGCTTAAGCTCAGATGCAGCAAGATCACTCTGGCCACGACGGTGATGCGAAAACGAGTGCTTTCCCGGCCAAGTCATGCAAGTGACTCGTGACTGTTGCTTTTCACCATCATAGTGGGGTCAGTCAGATTTGTCCATGTGTCTCTGTGTGAGGTTGTCCGGTTGCGTACTAAACCGGTATAGCAAAATGAAGCCAGGGTCTGTATACATGTTCATGTGTTGACTTTGACTATTGAGACTGTTGATTCAGTCAGATCGCTTCTCCAGTCTTCGTGTTGATTTGGGCAAGACATGGTACATGCGGCAACTCGGACCGAATGCCATTGGCACATGTTGAAAGGCAGCAGTACACCTTCGGCATGGCGCATGAGGATCACAACAGGCACAAGAGTTCCAATGTCATGGTCACCACAGTGTGTGCCTTATTCGCAGCGGAAGGCTCAAGACATCAGCCCCAGTAGTGAGGCCTCCAGCATGCTTAACACGCGCAAGAAGCTGGTGAAGGACAAGGGCGCTACGCCCACCGAGCTTGACCAGGAGGTGGCAANAACACGCGCAAGAAGCTGGTGAAGGACAAGGGCGCTACGCCCACCGAGCTTGACCAGGAGGTGGCAAAGGCCTTGTTCGACATCGAGGTGTCCCCCTCATGCGACATCAAGGCTGACCTCAAGGACGTGTACATCAGTGGTGCCAAGGATGTGGAGGTCAAGCACGGAGTTGCCATGGTGGTGCACTTTCCATTCCGCGTGTGGAAGACGGTGAAGAAGATCCAGGGCCGCCTGATCAGAGAGTTGGAGAAGAAGTTCACCAGGAAGCACGTCGTGCTTGTGGCCAACCGCACCATCTTGGATAAGAACTTCAGACGCAAGGGCCTGAAGGTGAGGCCTCGAAGCCGAACGCTGACCGCAGTGCACGAGTCCATCTTGGACGATCTAGTGGGACCGACCGAGATCGTGGGCAAGCGCACGCGCATCTCAGTTGATGGCAGCAAGCTGCTGAAGGTGATCCTTGATCCCAAGGACAAGGACAAGGAGAACATCGAGAGCAAGCTGCCAGCCTTCGCGGCCGTGTACAAGAAGCTCACCAACAAGGAGGCNCTGCTGAAGGTGATCCTTGATCCCAAGGACAAGGACAAGGAGAACATCGAGAGCAAGCTGCCAGCCTTCGCGGCCGTGTACAAGAAGCTCACCAACAAGGAGGCGCAGTTCATGTTCCCCACGGCCTAGGCCTATAGGCTTGCACATGCACATATCCTCCACTTGAGCTGATGGCATTGACAAAACAAGCGTGGACATGGACTGCTCCTCCAGAGTCTTGAGTCTGCCTGCATTCATTACCAGGAGGACATGTATCCACATGTCAGAGTTGTACCTGGTTGATAGTCAGGCTGATGTAGCATGATCATAAAGAGCTTTCCTGGTTCCGGTGCCACCACTCGTATCGATGTAGACTTGAAGCAAGGGCTCGTGCTGTCGGATGTCCAGCGCCATATCCACTACCTGACCGCCACGGCAGGAAGCTGCGTTGCATGTGATGACACTCACAATTCTGCAGCGGAAGGCTCAAGACATCAGCCCCAGTAGTGAGGCCTCCAGCATGCTTAACACGCGCAAGAAGCTGGTGAAGGACAAGGGCGCTACGCCCACCGAGCTTGACCAGGAGGTGGCAA
>BGNK01002942.1:21013-57121 GCA_003297005.1 Symbiodinium sp. clade A Y106
GTTGATGGCAGCAAGCTGCTGAAGGTGATCCTTGATCCCAAGGACAAGGACAAGGAGAACATCGAGAGCAAGCTGCCAGCCTTCGCGGCCGTGTACAAGAAGCTCACCAACAAGGAGGCACAGTTCATGTTCCCGACAGCATGATAGCCATAGAACTAGTTTTGGGCAGGACGGGCTGACAGGTCTGCTTTGGTACAAAAAGCCTGTACATCAGTCTGAGATGTGATGATTGCACGGAAACCGCACGGCACACACAGCCTGCCAAGATCCATCTGCAAAGATCGCATGAATCGTGTGCTGCAGACACCGCGAAGCTTCCAGTTGCGACATTGTGATGTGTTCGGTGTGTTAGAAAGTTCGTTTATGGCAAGTGTATACATTCGAAAGTACCGCACTTCGCCTAGTTTGGCGCCATGCCTTCGCCGACGGAGTTTCCCGAGCAATGGAGGTTAGCAGGCCAGTTCAGCCACAGAAGCTGCCACCGGAAAGCGGCGCGGATGCAGCTGAGCACGGAGATGATCCTGAGCACCAGGAGATCCCGATGCTTCCGAAATTCGTGGCCCCACTGACTCTTTGATAAGATCTTGAACAAAACGAGGATGCAATCTCAAGCTCAGGATCATAATCAAAATAATGGGTTGTTACTGTCGTTAGACAAGCTAGCAGCTACCAGTTCCCGGTAGCCAGTAGCATCGTGCTAAGTCCCGCGGCAAGGAATCCTACCACCAGAGGGTCATGTGACAGGCAGCGTCTGTGGCTACTTGGTATCGCAGTGCCCATCGTCCTATTTTTCTGCCTTTGCATCATGGTGCCCTTGGTGTCGACAACTTGGCTAGCCTTGATGCGCTTGCTTCGACAACCACCATGTCCTCGCAACATGCGACATGCCCTGTGCAACTGGGGCCGCTACCACAGGGGGACCTTTGGCATTCAGGGTTCGCTGGTGCCTTCAACGAAAAATTCATTGTGGGTGGACCCAAATTCGACTGCTGCCCATCAAGCCATGACCGATCTCGTGGGCATCCTGCAGCAGAGCCAGCCAGAGGATGTGCACAAGAACTTGTGCCATTTGTTTGAGGAGTGGTTGCCCCGAGTGGGCATGAACGGGTGGATAGACTTGCTGTCTGGCATGGAGCAGGAGAGCGAGCAGGACTCCGGAGGCGTGTGGGGTATCGATTTGGACGAGCTGTCGTCGGAATTACTGGACCTCTCGGTAGACTGGAAGCATGATCTTGGCGCCTACATCATCGGCCGGCTTCAACCGCACCCGCTGGTGCCTCTTGGTTCAAGCAAGACGTAGCCGGCAGGCTCGTACTACCTGGCTAGTATCTTGTTGCAGGAAGCTGGTTCTAGTAGCTTCACCACTACTTCTGCTGTTGCCATCTGTTTTTGAGCAAGGAGCGGCAGGAGCTACTTGTGGCACGCCGCGGCCCGGCTGACCTCAGCACTTCTTTTCATGCACTTCTTCTCTAGCCGCTTTTGGCAGGTGGAAGTGGCTGGTTCCTTGAAACTGGGCGGTGCCCCGCTACACGCTGTCACTTGGGCGGCAATGCTGGCCTTCCTGGAGGCCCCGGGCGGGATGCCTTTCTGAAAAAGGTCGCTAGCAAACCGCAATCAGCGTATTGTGAAGAGTACATCCTATCTAGCTTTACTTTAGGGATTTCATAGGATTTCTTTGTGAGCGACTTTTTCCGGGTTTGCATCCTCAAGCTGCCACTGGAAAGAAGGGTCTGCTGCGGTGTGATTTGCAGCACCGAAAGTTGCCAGCCCTCCATTGGTGCCTCCAGGCCTCAGAGTGGTCCAATGCGTCGGGACTCTGGGATTTTGCCATGGGAAACATCTGCTCCGCCTTTCAGCAGGAGCGTCCGACAGTTTTGAAAGGGGCACAATCGACGTTAAGGGATTCTGACTGTCCTGGAGACTCTGAAGCCCATCTGACCTTGCTAGGAACTGCCGGGCCTCTTTGTGCACTGTATACATGGCTTTGGACATGGAGCCATGCTTGCCGGTATCGTGCTTGGTCTGGATGCAGGCGACGGGAAAGCCATCGCTTAAGCCGTATGCTTAACGACTCACTGCACAACAGCGACCCGCAATCCCTGCGACTTCTAAACATCTCATTCTAACGGCCGGTAGGTAGGGCAGACCACTGAGCCTGTTGCCGGTTCTTGTAGTCGCAAGACAAGGACGGCCTGGAGTCGAAAGCCAATCCACTTGAGCTCAAAACATCCCGCTTTTCAGGCCAGCGATCGACCTACACGTCTCGACCTGCATGCGAGCGAGTGCGAAATGGAACTGCAGGCTTCGAGCTGTCAATGCAGATGCTGCTTGGGAGCTTGCAGAGCTTCGTGCCATTTTGAACCAACTGCTCATCAACTATAGCTGCCTCCATGTTTACCAAGAGCATGCTCGTGTTTGCGGAAATCGTTGTACTTGCATTGCAGTGCAGATATAATTTTACTTTCATTGCAAAGGCACTCTCCCTAGCTCTCGCTATATGGACGCGCTTATGTCCTATGCATCGGGCAGCTGAGGCTGGACAATGCCATGGGAATCTGCCGCTCCAGCCAGTCTCCGCAACTGGGTGCTTCGGTTTGATACTCGCAGTTTCAATTGCCAAGTCATGGGGAATTTTCCCTTGGTTCCCGTTTGAGTCACTGAAGTCTGCACCTTGAGGCTACATTTGTGCTGGCGGTGCCTTCATGGAGTTTTGGAAGACGCGGGGTAAAGGTTGGACCCCGGAATACGATGGCGACTCCTTGCCAAAGGAGCCGATTGAAGAAGTGGATCTAGCTCAAGAGTGGTCGTCTCCAGAACGAAGCCACCAGGCCACCAGTTGCTGTATGCACACATCTTGGAACAGGCATTTTGAGGCGCTGAACCCTGAATTCTGAAACCCTATAGAGGCAGGCCTAACTTGCGCGGTGTGAGTGATGCTTTGATTTGCTTTCGATCAAAGCTGTGCCCCAGGCGGCGGAGAGGAGAAGTGGGGAAATGAAAACGTGGATGTGGCCTGGCAAATTTGGGCTTGGGGCGTGGGGTTGAAGTTTACTGAGCGGTTTAGGCCCTGGTCGCAAAAAGTAGGGTTTCGCAGGTTTCAGCAAGTGCGGGAATGGTCTCGACTCACCTATTTCTGCAAGACGGTTGGAGAGACTGCTCTCCAGCCCCAAACAGAGTGTGCCAAGGTTTGAGCACAGCTGTGCATTTGCAAACCTGCCGGCAGCTTGTTTTCGCTTTGAGCCGGGCCTTGGCGTTGAGCATCAGAACCTCGAATGAGTTGCAGGAAGGGTGTAAGTGGTTGCGCGTAGGCCTCATGGGGATTTTAGTGCCCCTACAGTACCCTCAGGAGTTTTGCAATGCTACAAGCTGATGAGCGGTCTCGTAGTGGCAGTAAGAGTAGCTGCAGATTGTTCTGCACCGAGGGCGAAGAACTTCCAGGCTTTGGCCGACGTGCCGCTGTACGAGCCGTGCACTCAAAGCATTTGGAGCTCTGGGGTCAACTGGGACCTGGAGCACCTGCGCGGGTGTATTCTGGGACGCTCCTTTTCTTTGTCCCTGGGCCATTTCGTCAGGCTCTATTCTGAACTTGCGAGACCCTGAAGTCACAGCCAAGACTGAGAAGAAATGTTCTATCGAGGTACAAGGAGTTCGACCTCTGGCGCTATGGGCGATTGGCTCGGCACCTCGACACGGCACATCCCTCCGAAGAGCGGTTGCCAACACTAGCGGAGTGGTGTTCCATGTACGAACCTTCAGGCCGGCGCAGTTCGGTTTCATGCTTCTGTGCCCAAACTTGCAGGCTGCAACTAGCCATGCAGTTTATGCATATACCTGGCCCCTTTCTTATGCCCCTTGCACGAAGACGCACCCGGCAGGCCTGAATCAAAGTCACGCCCAGCCGCACAGCTGCAAGTGGATGTTCTCCTTCCTTTCAACTTACGCACGTGGTTGAGAAAAGCCGCTTCGGAGCTAGTGAGAAAAGGCTCTGGAAAGGCTTAGTCGTGTTTCTCCGATTGTCGGTCAGGAGCGACATCAAATTGAAGTTTCCACTGCTGCCCGGTGTCCGGTCGTACAGCAACTGGCTAGCATGCATTGCTGGTTCTATGGCGCATGTTGCCTTCGTGGCCACTTGGAGGCAGCATGATGCAGTGTAGCATGCGGCTGGTTGGATGGGTTGATCCGGCGTAGCAGCCGTCCGAAATCCTAGAGTCATCAGGCTCTGCAGATGTCATCAATTGGACCTTGCCCAACTTAAACAACTACTCGTACAATGTCCAAACCTTCCTGTTTGTGAGGGGTTGTGGGGAAAGTTCAGCATAGAAGACACCCTGCCTGAAATTGGCTCCGGCGTGAAGGTGGAAGGCGAAGCAATTAGCGACTCTGTGGTGCAGCACCACTGCGCTCAAATTGATGACCTGTCACACGGCTTAGCTTAGTCTTCGGATTATGAACCATAAGCAGGACTTAACCGTGGTACAGGTTTTGTTATGCATAGCAGACTAAGATTCACCCGAACTCTTCGGTGTTTGCCACATGTTGGCTTTGTTAGATTGTCGTTTTGTTACGTCTTGATACTATCACAGCAGAGTAAGAATCACCAGAACTCTTCGGCGTTTGTCACATGTTGGCTTTGTTAGATTGTCGTTTTGTCACGTCTTGATACCGTGCTATCAGGGTGATGTTAATGCTTCGATTAGTTGATTTCATCAGCAGAACTTTCTGGCTGCGTGTTTGAGTCGCCTTCTGGCGTTGGCACCATGCTGTGTTCAAGACGATGGCAAGATTAGCAATGCATCCGTACGCGTCGCCCCCCAACTGACTCAGGATTTCGTGTGGCTTAACAGTAACAGAGCCCCTCGCAAGACATATAGGTATTTTAAAGTGAGGGAGATGTTTACAACTTTTCCTGCACCGCTACTCTGCAGCTGCAAGGCAAGGGAGACAGCTATGTGTTGACATCGGCTTGAGCAGACATTTGCGGAACCTGTCAGATTTGCGCATTTGGCCCATCGAAGTTCTCGAACAGGAGGTGGTGCACAGCTTTTGAACTGAAGATGCTGAGATGCCCTCCGCCGCCATGAACAGACCCCGGCTGCAGCATGGGAGCACCGAATCCTTTCGACACCTTGCTCCTCCGGAAGCCCGTGAATCATGAGCCTCCTTAACTGGATGATGGTGGACACGGAGTGCGAAGACGACTGTCGAACCCCAGCACCCAGCCGGATTTGCAAACCACTGTGTGTGTGATTGCTGGCCTGGCCTCGCATGTTTCGAGCCGTGCTGGCCGGCAGCATCCTGCAGACCTTGCACTCGACTTCGAAAGGACGAACTCTTCGCGCGGCATGTCTGCAGTGGTAGTAAACTTGCTGACTGTAGGCGGTTTCTTGCGGTGAGGCGCTAGCGTAGCAAAAAGCATGTGATTTGCGAGGAATGGACACCCGATCTTTGAGGGTTGCAGGGATCGAGCACATGACAAGCTTTCCGGCTGACTGGCTGTATTTCTTTCTCAAGGGCATCAGTCATGCCGCCCGTGTCGCAGCTTAGCCCTTTGTCTCTTTTGCCTGTTGCAGCGATGTTCTCGAAACTTACTTTGTGCTGGGCTGCTCTGCCACTTGCTAGCGCATTTCTCCCGGCACTGCAGCTGGACGACGAATGCCAAACGGGCGAGTGTGCGCTGGAAGCTCTGCAACTGAAAGGCGGCCTCGTGGAGGACATAGATGCGGATAGCAGTTGCGAGGATAGCACTGGTGGTGCCTGCATGGACGACGTCATGTGGGCGAAGAACGAAGGAATTCGCAGCCATCCTGACTGGTACCCCGGCCTCTCACAAGGTTCCAGTCGCTTGGCAGAGCCTGGCACTGGCGAGCTCAACAATTTCTGGTAGACTCCCATGCAGAAGCCTTTTCTCGAGCCACGGTATGGAGCCGAAGCCAGTATGAACCCAGAGAGAGTGAGAGAGACAGGAGACAGAGAGTTAAGTGGTTGTAGGGGTGGTTCAAAGGCGCAGTCGGGGCCCGAGTCCCCATACCCTTGGCAAGCAAGCAAGTTGAGCTGATCACGTCGCCTTTTTCCATGTGATCCGAGGCTTGCCAGAATTCCAATGCCAAGTATACAAGGCCAACCCTGCCAAGTGCCCAAAGCCGTGCAGCGTTTCCTGCACTGGGCCCGTGGCGCAGCCCAATCGAGCGCCTACCGTTGTGGCTCCGAGCTGCGACTCTTGCCAGCGGGAATCTGCAAGAGCTGTTGTAGTCTGGATGGGCTTTGCTAGTAAACAGAAGCACCCCCACAGGCACTCGCCTGCATGGGAAAGTTTTCTTGCCACACCCAACGTCAGGCGGGCAAGGAGCAGCAAGATGCTTGCCTGTGCGTCTTTGACATTGATCGAACTCTCACCTCCAAGCAGGGCCAGCATGTGCCTCGCCCGAGCTTACCTTATTGCAGGCATGTTCGGGACGCCCATCCGAGGAAGAAACAAGTGTCTGCACAATTTTTACTCCGTTTTTGAGTTTGTGTGTGCGTGCGTGTGGGTGGGTGGGTGGATTGCATCAAGCTTTGACGCATAGATTGTCTGCTTTGCTTGGAGGAGCATTGGACTTAGTAAGTAGNGTGTGGGGTGGTGTGGGGTGGTGTGGGGTGGTGTGGAGTGGTGTAGTGAGTGTGTGTGTGTGTGTGGGTGAGCGTGTGTGGGTGAGCGTGTGTGGGTGAGCGTGTGAGTGCGTGTGGCTCTCTCTCTCTCTCTGTCTCTCTCTCTCTCTCTCGCTCTCTCTCTCTTCGTCTTTAAGTCCGCGCACATTCGAGCCCATCCGTCAAAGCCTGCTTACCAATCCTGTTATCAAGCCTGACACTCCAGACAATTTTCCAGCTCGCACCTAGTTGCCAGCAACCATTCCCAAAAGTGCAGATTGAACCGAGCCACTGCTCCATGCAGGATGTCTGCCCGGGTTCTACTGCATCAAATGGAATTGTCGACACCGCCTATGGAGGTGGCGATTTGGTTTTGTCAGCTTTGGCAGCCGCACGCACCTTGGCCTGAGTGACCAGCACAAGTCACGACAAGATAGCAGGTACGGGGAGTCATCCTCTGAAAACCGACTCGCATCGATTCGCCTTCCAAGATACTCGCGCTTTCCGGTGTTGATGCACAACCGGAACAGGACGACAGCAAGCTGGGAACATGACAGCGAGTTTTCCATGACTTCCGGAGGGTCAGCACTTATGCCACCGCCAGTTCCAGAAGCAACCGCACGTCAGTGGTAGCACGGCTACTTGTAATGGTTTATGCGCCGTGTAGGCATATCCATGTCGTTGCAAAGCAGAGCGCAGGAGAGAGATTTCATGCAGTGAGCCAGTCATGGTCGTCAGTTACCTGTGACGTGTCGAGGAATGGCCGGCACTTTCTGTGAGAAGTGCTACTTGGGCATCTGCTCTCACGGCGATGGCAGTGGGGCCAACTCTCGGGAGCGCGAGGAGACCAGGGCTTCCGGAACATTCGAGGATTACAAGCCTCACTAGTTCTTGGTCGCCTTGCGATGACAGGGTGTTAGTACGGCTGAAGGAGGGAACATTAAGTTGAGCACGGACTGCAGCCCGGAGCACGCATGCCTCAATCGGCGGAGTTCTAGCAAGACTGCAGAAAGTCGCTACAGGCGGAGGCTACCCGCATAGCAATTCCTCAGAGCGCGCCTCCTCTTCTCGGTATGATCCTATGAGCACTGAGAACAAATGAGCTCTCCTAAAGGCAGCGAACATTTCAAAACACATGGGCTGCAGGAGCTCTTGCACCAGGCCGCCCTGTGAATGATGGAACACGCTATTGATAGCGAAATGTTCAGGGGTGACTTCGGCTTTCTTCCGGATTGACGGTCGTTTTCCTCAGCAGCCTTTGGCAGTACATTGGTCCAGGGTTCGAACAGAACACGTCGATTTTCTGAGTGGTTGTGGTGATTGACTCGACCGACTTGTGCAATCTTTGCGACAACGAGGCAGTCGCTGCTGTAGTCGATACCGTTGCTGCCACACGGTTCGGCTTTCAGCGAATGAAACTCAGGTATTGCGGAGCGACACAATGGACAAGTTCCAGATGAAGCCACAGAACGCGGCGTGGAGCGTGACCTGCCCGCATCAAATCTACAAAGCAGAATCGAATCATAGGTCCTGAGCTTGCCGCTTGACTATCCATAAGGACATGAAGCTCCTGCCTGCGGCTTACTGTAATCATCTTCGGCTCCGATGTGTGGGTCGACTCGGGTAGAAGGCACCGTCACGCGACCACGCGCCCTCTTCGACGATCTGCTTCTGAGGTCCCCGTACGTCGTCTCGCAGCCAGACGGACGAAAGCAGGATGCCGTCGCTCAGATTTTGGAGTGGTGCCGGCCCAAGCCCGAAGCGAACTGTTCCACTGGTAGCAATTTCGTGTCGCAACTGACTTCTGGAGCTGATGCTCAGCATACCTGCAGGTATGCATCTCAACAAGTGTGCATTCCGATACTTGGCTATGCAGTCATTTAAACCTCTTCAACTTCTGACACTTGGTCGGAGAGCACTCGGCCAACGAGTGGATGAAGCCGACGATTGTGCACGCGCATAAAGAAGCATTCTCACTGGTTCATCACTGTGTGCTTCATCGGCAGATGCATCTTGTTTCCACAGCATGCTGCTCCCCTCCTTCGGCATGTTGCGACGTGGGATCTGGCTCTACCGTGGTAAGGAAGAGCAACACGTACTTCTTCGATGATAAGGACGTAAACATCCTTCCCTTCCGAGGCCCGGGGGGTTGAGTGACGTTGCCGCTCTTCCTGAGTCTCGAGTGACTCGAGTTGATGTTGAAATTACATTCGTGCAACCTGAAAAGCTCCGTGTGTGGAGCTTGCACTGTTTATGTGCCTCGTGACTCTCAGTCGTTTTGCGTCGATGGACTCGACTGGTGATCGCGTGTATGTCCATGCAGCCTCGTTTTGAGTCAAGGCTGGAATGTGTCCTGTCAACTGCTTTGCTTGGGCTGAATCAGCCTGTCATGCGAGAGTCCACAAACACCGGCAGAAGCAGAAGCTGACAGGAACTGGGATGAACGCCCATCAAATCTCCTGCGACTCTAGAGATCCTCAGCTTGGCTGGGGTGAGGTCGGTCCCTTGCCCGCATTCACATAGGAATAGGAGCCGAGACTTGGCTGAGGGTAAGCCTGCTTGCCCAGTAGGTGCAGGGTATGTAAAATCTTAATCCACACTGTCAGCTTGCTGAAGCCGTTGGGGTGTATACATGTATGTAGGGAGGGATGTCTGATGTAGGTAGCTATGTAGCTATGTCAATGCATATAATATGCTCACTATGTGCGTGTGTATTTATGTATGTATATATGTACACATATCGTTATATCTTTATCTATATATTATATATCTATCTCTCTGTCTCTCTCCCTGTATCTCCCCTGCTCTCGCTCCCACTCTCTCTCTCTATCTCGGTGTCTGTTTGTCTGTCTGTCCGTCCCTCCGTCCGTCTCCGTCTCCGTCACTCGCTCTCGCTCTCTCTCTCTCTCTCTCTCCGTCTACCTCTTTCTCGGTGTGCTTCTATACACATATCCATCCATCTATCTATCTGTATAGAGTAATTTATACCTACATTCTTCTATGCAGATGCGCTCACCTAGAAGTGTCTATGTATGTGTCTGTATGAAGTGCGAGTGCCTAAAAATGTGTCTGTATTATTAAATGTAGTCTTGTGATATACACATAGACAGGCAGGCGCTGACAGACGGTCAGACCGACAGATAAACAGACAGATACAGATCGGCGGATGGCTGGATGGACGGATGGGTGGAAATGATCGATTGGTAGATAGGGTAGCTAAACAGAAGAATTGGGGTAGATACACAGATCGAGATCGACTCTCGCCATGTGCATCTGGCTGCAGTTATGCATTATTCAACCTGCCGCATATTATGTTTCATGTACTATTCCTGCACCTGCACACGCAGTGGAGCCACACAGATCAATTCACAGCAAGCCACAAGCTGGCCAGGCTTCTGCGGGGCAACACTCCCAGAGATCAAGGACCAGAAGGGCGTGACGCTTTGCAAGGTGTGGCTTCCATGATTTTGCAACGGAGTCTCTTCTAAGCCTGTTCACCTTCCTTAGCAGCTTGTGTATGCGACCTACTTAAAAGGCTTTTTATGATGAGGTCGGCCCAAAGGCCCAAAGCCGTAGGAAAAACAACTCCGCAATCGGAAGCACCAAAAACAACTCCCCAATTTGCAGATCGACTGCAACTGGTCGGACTGGTCTGCGTGGGGCAGTTGCTCGAAAAGCTGTGGCGGCGGATCCAGGCGCGTGCTGAAACTGCCCGCCACAGTGAATTTGGCTGTTTTGAGAGTTTCTGCCCGAGCCTTGGAGCAAATTCCAGGCAGCGAAATCGAAGAATAATGATCAAGACCAGGAACGGAGGGCAGGACCGATACGATAGCCGTGTGATGCCGCGGGTCCGGGAAAAGGGTTGAGGGCAAAGCCAACCTTGAGCTTGAAGCGGTGCCCGCGTGAGGACTGCCCTGGCAGCGCCTTGGACCACCAGGACCGGACCATCCTTTCGAACTCGTAGTGTGTAGTGGGCTATCGGGCTATCGGTTGGAGCACGTGGCAGGCGTGCAACGCGGAGGCTTGCCCCACCACGACAACTACGACGACGACGACGACCACCGAATCTGCGGCGGCTGAAGAGGCGACCGTGACCGCGCAGGCGGATGACGAAGAGGACATCTTTGATGTTGATCGCAGTAACATGCAGTGAACTTGCCAAACTGTGACTTGGGACGTAACAATGTAACATACCTAGCAGACCTAGCATACATGGAGAAGGCAAAACATACCATGTATCATCATGACCCCGGCCTCGGGAGATCGAGAGGGTGTTTTGACTCTTGACTCTACCGAGGAGGCCTCATAATTGCCTTTGCCAGCTTTGATGGCTGCGGAGCGAAACTTTTGAAGGGTGCCCTGCAGAGCATGCAGATCAAAGGTACCCATGAGGTGCGAAGCAGTTGCGAAGCTTTGGGCTACCGTGCGCGAGTGCCGCGCATGGAGTCATCGATTCCGGAGATGAACAGCTCCTCTTTCAATGGAGCTCTAGGAACTTGACCGCCAGTTCGATAGCGGACATCGGCCTTTGTAGAACCCCGATGTCGCAAAAAGTTAGTGAACTACTTGGTGAGTGACCATGTTTTGTCTCAGCAGCGCAAAAATCTGAGGCAGGAGTTCGCGAGAGTTATTCTAAGATTCTAAACTCCACACTCTCGACCTTTTCACTTTTTCCAAACACCCCTGCGGGATTCTGAATATCTTTTGGCTACCGACACCAAGTTCGTTCAGCTGCAGACCTCCTGAACCACTGCCAGTTTCCACAGCTTCGTGAAGCATTTTCATTTGGGTTTAAACGAACTAGTGGGTTGAGGCATTGGGTAGGCTGAGCTCCGATTTCATGCAGTTGACCTCTGGCATGCCATCGAGCTCAGCGGCTCGAGCACGTGGCCAACGGGGAGTGACAACGCCCGACAATCGCTAACCGCGGTACCGGGGCTATCCGGAGACATGAGCCAGCACCCCGAGAAAGACCACCAGCAAGCCCTGCTTGCCCCACCAAGTCCAGTTGTTATTGGCTCACATCCCTTCTGTCTGATGTCTCTAGTGTCTGATTTTCGCGGCATGGTGCGGAAGCTGGACAGTAGCGCAATGCTTGCAGGGACCTTGGGAAGCTTGTGGTTCCTGCTGTTCCGTTGCATTAACATAAAACTGTATGGAAAAGACATGATCATGAAAAGAAACAAGACTCTGAGGCGTGGGCTGCGACATGGTTGTCCGAGAGCTTGCAGTGCATGTTCTATTTGGTGCCGCCGGAGCGCCTAGCTCTCACCAAAGGAGAGAAGGTCCCAAACCTCATCGCAAAACATGGCTTCGTTGGGATCTGAGTCGTTCTGCTTTCAACCTTCCGTCAGATTTTGCTTCAGGACGCTTAGGCATGGGTTGTTTCTCGCTGCGGCTGAGGGCATGTTCCTTCTCATGATTGCGACGGAGATTGGTGTCGGGACAGTCGTTGCCGAAAGAAGTCTGTATCGGTTCAACGACCTACTGGCATCCATCTCTTCTGGCACTTGTCAGCAGCTTGTGGTGGCCTTGCTTTCCAAGTTTGCAGATCCCAAAGCGGCATACCGGTTGGTGAATGACACTTGCCGCCTGGTTGACTTCGATGTGAAAGGCCGGCCGTGTGTGTTCAAGAACTTGGAGTAGAAGCTTCGTAGCTGCTTCCCGAACGCTGCCCGAACTTGTGTTACCATGAAAAACGCTTGAAATCATCTTTAGCATTGGAACACGGCTCGCTAGGCAAGCCGCTCGCAACTTGGATTTGCCTTTTCCTTGGTATGGACCTGGCCTACTACTGGGCTCACCGGAGCATGCATGTGCTGCATACCGGATGGGCTGCCCACAGCGCGCACCACTCCGGTGAAGACTCTTGGTGCTAGAAGTGGGCGGATCTTGCCGGTAGTGGTTGTGCCTCGCCTGCGATTCTTAGGACTACAACCTGGCAACGGCACTTCGGCAAGGAGCTCTGCAGCCCATGATGACATGGATTTTTTCCTTGCCCCTTGCATTGGTCTTTCCTGCAGAGTCTATTTTGTGACCCGGATGCACACACTACTGCCGTTGTTGTCGATTCCGACCACCTAGTAGCCCTTTCTTCGCCGAGCCTTGACTTGAACCCGTGTGCTCTCAGAGTCTGTCCTTCCATTTCGAAGCTGAGGATACATGCACAGCTCAACATGATGTACCAGTTCTGGATTCATACCGAACTCTGCGGCCGCCTGGGCATTCTGGAGTACGTTTTCAACACCCCCTTCCACCACCGAATGCACCACCGACCGCCTGGGAACTGCAACTATGCTGGGGTCCTGATCCTTGGCTGTGGGGATTTAGGGGTTTGCAGTTAGGGATTCTTATTTCGAAACAGAAGAACTTGACACAGAGACAGTAAAAAATATCTTGAGCTTCTCCAAACACGGAGCAGATTTCAGAAAAAGCGAGGATCATCTGGGACCGGCTTTTCAGCACATACGAAGCTGAAACAGAACGATTGGATTATTTCGGGCTGGCACAGCCAGCGGGAACTTTCAACGTAGTGGAGTTAAATCTGCAGCACTGGCGCAAAATGGGCCGCTTTCATCTTCTACGAGGTGGCTGCTTCTGGCACCTGCTGCGCTCTTCGGTCTCCAAGCGCCGCTGAGATGAAATGAGATGACCAGATCCGTCCTAGGGATCCAGTCGAGTCTCAGAATGTGAGGGGGAGGATCCGGCACTTCAACTCAGGAGCTCACCACCAGTTTTTATGGACACCGGGCCAATTGGTTCAGAAGTATGCGGCCATGCTGGAGGATAAGAGTTCCTGGAGCTTGCCCGAGAAGGAGGCCGTGTAGAAACAATCGGGGGTGGCCAAAGCTGAGATGGCGAAGTCTTAGGCTTGGTTCGACGACATGTCACGGGTTGGTTTGGCATGAGATGTGGCGTCGTTATCCAGTTTCATGTCTTGTAGTTTCAACACAGGTCAGACCAAAATATCGTGGAGCAGATCTGCAGTTGATTCTCGGCAGGGAAGGCTTTTAAGTTTTAAGTTCCCGGACATACCTGCCCCAATGCTATCGATACCCTGCTTTCTGCTTGCTTAGATTGAGATCTTTGGATGTCCTTCATCGCCTGGCAGCCCAGGATCGGCAAAGCCGCTGCCATCGCCATGTACCTGGGTGGCTTCGTTTGCTTGCAGAGGGCTGACAAGCCGGAGCAGCGGGCGAAACTCCAGCTGCTGTGCGCAGCAGCCGGAGGCTTCACTTGGCTGCAAGCACTGGGTAGCTCGTCCAACCCTAGTCGGCGCTACTTTTGAATCTCAGTGGGAAGCGTCAAGAGTATGCCATCGAAGGCGATTTTCTGGACAAGGGCTACCATTCATGGCTTGGTGGGAAGGTCTTCTTGGCCGCTGCTCTCACGGCCTTAGACTCGGGGGTCTTTGGATGGATGCCACGCGCTTGAGACCGCGCATGACATGCTGTGCACCTTGTGAGTAGAGGTGCTGGTTTATCTTACTTGGAGGTGGTAGTTGGCCTGTCCAAAGTGTACAATTCCCAGAGATTCCCTGTCCTCTGTGACAGCTGTGTAGCTGCCCCTGGATGGAGGATGCAGGGTGCGGTGCTTGGCCGGCCACCCGCAAAATCTCTTCTGCGAGAAAATCAAGTCTTCTGAGCCATAGGACCTACGCCATAGGATGCTGAACAATGGCCCGCCCTGTTGGGACTCCTTATGCTGACTGACTCGGGCTCAGCTGCTCCAACCCGGGGACATACAGGGCTAGGTAACTGGCAACCTGTGGAAACTTTTTGGTGCGGCACTTACGGCTTCTCCATGCAGTTGCCACAGTGTCACGGTGTGCCCCTGACTGTATGCAAGAGTTTCCCTTGTCCTGGCAGAGGAAGTATGGACTCCTTCATAGGGCCTTTGGCCTCTGTGGTCAATCCACTTTCTTTCTCTTTTCCGATGTGGTTGGCCTCCGTCGTGGTCAAGGCCCACTCATTCCTTGGGGGGCGCGCAGAGAGCTTTCTCCTTCTCCAGGAAGTTGTCTTGCAAGCAGCTGACCTTGGCTTCCAGCTTGGTTGAAATTGGCTTTCCCAACGGCTCCTGGCCATTGCCCTGACTTCTGCCAGTTTGGGATCTGAGGCGTGACCTGCGCCTGCAGCTTCCTGAAGGAGCTGCCAAGCCGTACTGGTGACAAGGTATTGTACAAGAATCAGCTGCTTTGATGCAGTTGATAGCACTATGCTTGATCATTCTTGGGCTTCCGCTTTTCTGGCAGTCTCGGCTCAGGTTGGACAAGAAGGACTGGGCAGCACGTGCTTTGTGCATTGTCGCAGACTGCTTTGTGGAAACAGCCGCAGGGCCCAGAAAGTGACAGGACATGCTGTTTCTTTCTATGAATTCCGTCATCGAGGCAGTTTTCACATGCCACATACTCAACGTGATGTCTCCAAGCTGCACGTGGTGTCACGTGAGATTGAACTTGGCAACTCGCACGGTGCCGATGCAGAATTTCCCAGCATGAGCAGATGTGGCGTTTCGATCTGCCGGAAACCCAAGCGAGGTGGAGCTCACCCGTCATTTTCCGCAGCTGGAGCTCCTTCGGGATTCTGACAGGACCTCTGGCGCTTCTGTGTCCTGACTCGATCCAGATTTGGGAGGAGGGATTTCGAAGAGAAATCAACAGAATCAACATGGGTTTTGTGAGTGCAATTCGGAACTGTAGGTTGACCATTCTTCTCAACGACATGTTCTACGCTCCTGCTCATCGCCGCTTGTCCTTCATGACATGCTCGTTTGGTCGTTTCACCTGCCAGGTCTCCCTTCAGGACGGCTAGTTGCATGAGTTTCGATTGTGATGGAGCCGAGGATTGCTGCATCATCCGTCCATCTACCCCTACATTCACAAACACCATCATCGGTCAGTTTATCCCACGCGTGGAAACATCGATGCTCGCAACGAGCATCCTGTCGAGCAGTTGAAGCTTGCCTTGACAAAGGTTGCAGAATCTTACAGTCAGACTTGCCAAGAAAACTACCGCGCGAATTTGAGATCTGCTTTTTCGTCGATGTTCAGGTTCGATGAATGGTCCCTCCAAAGACTAAGCTCTAGACTCGGAAAATGTCTGTGAGCTGAGGATTGCGATGTTCTTATGGATGTGTGCCGTGCAGATAACTGCCCACACAGTCGGCCTGCATGCGGCTGCCTTGGGTACACATCTCGCCCTCATGGCGACGGGAGCTTCGCTCAACCACGCGGGGTTCGACTTCGAAGTTCGCTTCCTAGGCAAGGCATGCGAGGCGTCGTCTTCCACCTACGATCTTCCCACCGTTTTCTGAGCAGGTGTGGACTGGTTTTCGACCGGCGCCCACGAAATGCACCACCGTCGGCCAGACAGAAATTTTGGACAATTTACAATGCTTTGGGAGCCGGGGCTGCAGTAATGCGCTGTCTACCGTGCATTACTCCAGTTTCTCGGTACAAGTGCAGACAAGACAAGGACAAGCTCATGGGAACCTACATTCCCTACGATGATGGATCGGAACCAGCAAAGCGACGTCTGGAACAAAAGGCCGACTAAGCATAGCTTGTCGAGCCTGAGGTATAGCACCTACCTGAATACTTAACGTGTTAGGGGTGCAACGTGTGCCTAGCAGACTGAATTTTGCATGCCTGGACAAGACTGGCCTGTGCTAGTGTCCCTGCCTGACATCGGTTGCTTCATGATTGGCTTTGAGGCTGTCAGCACCTGCAAGACATGCGGCTAAAAGGCCTCAAGTCTGGTGCAGGTCAAGGTCAGGGAGCCAGAGCCCTGCCCCATTCATTGTGTTGGGTTGTAGTTCTAATGTTATATGCTTTCACACGTACTTAGTCCAACGCACTGTTTGGGCTTTGCGTTTGCTGATCTGAAGTCTCGCCACTGCAGCGGGTGTCCCAGTGCATCATGCTTTCGTGATTGCGCTATCGGTGGCTTTGCGGCCCCTTACGAGCCTCTTGAACCATTCTGACGCGATGTGTACAGCAAAGCCTCGGCCTTCACAGGTCGCAGTTCGGAGGTCATCAACCTGCCCCGCTTCGCTCATTCCCTCGCTTGTTGGTGTGCCCTGCTCCTTCCCGTGGCCCTTGGCACATATTGAGATTGCCCGACGTGTTCCAGCTTGCTCAGCACAGCAGGCAGACTTCGACATAAGTACTTCTTTACCACCGCAACTCGCAAAACTTCTGTAATGTCATCGCTTGGCATTTGCAGTATGGGCTAGTACCGAGACTTCAGTAATCTCGACAACTATGTATGATCAGTGCAGGAGAACATGTCAGCCCATCAGTAGCCGATGGAGTTTCTGCTTGCGTTGGCCGGGGAGGTGGGGAGATTCGTTTTGTGTTGGATGCGTCAACTCGTGTGTCTGGCTGCTACTTGTAGCTCTCGAATGTTGTCCAAGCAGCTGCAGCACTCGCAGAGCTGCTGAGCTTCGAGCAGAGCGAGTTTGACAGATGTTGGTCCTGCAAGTGTTGATGATGGCTCACGGCTCATCGGTAGCCAGTTTTACGAAGGGTTGAACGCTCTCAAGGCTGCTCGTTTAGGTCGCTCACTTGGTAGAGGAATGACATGTCCCAATCGCGCAGACGCCGGTGTTTGGCTGAGCTATAGAAGCCTATAACCACCTGCAGTCTGCACATGCTGCAGTTGCGGACCGTTGGAGATCATGTTGACACGGAGCACACTTTGCAGTGCATCAGCCCGACTCCATTTCCTTCCATGGTAGGTAGTTACACAAGCTTTTTGAAAACGCAACAGGTGCAAGAGCAGAGAAGAAGAGATCCTCCCTTTTTGTGCATGTGGAACCTGGACAGAAGTAGCGGGTCGCAGATGACTCCTTCATGGCAGCCAAAGTAAAGAAGCGAAGAGCATCTGCAGCCTTCGAGCTGAAAGCATCGTCGGCTGCGGAGAGCACTGGGGAGCCAGCGCCCCAAGACCCTCCTGTCAGAGCCAAGAGGAAGCTGACGCGAAGGAGGGAAGTTGCGCCCCCAACCGAGGCTCAGGCCGAGGCCCACGTTCCAGATTTAGCCGAGGAGCCTGAGCAGAAGCTCTTTCGGACAAACACCTCCTTTTCAAAGCTAGGTCTGGCGAAGTGGATCGTCGACACATGTGGAAAGCTGGGCATGAACTACCCCACTGATATTCAGGCCATGGCCATCCCACCTGTGCTGTCTGGTAAGAACATCGCCGGAAATGCACGTACTGGCAGCGGCAAGACCGCATGCTACAGCCTGCCTATTCTACACTTCCTGTCCAAGGATCCTTACGGCATTTTTGCCTTGATCCTCGTGCCTGTACGAGAGCTCGCCTTTCAGGTCGCAGACAACTTCCGTGCCATGGGCCAGGCTATCCACGTCAGTGTCGGGGAGATTGTCGGCGGACGTGATTTCTCCATTCAGAGCAGGCTGATCGCGGATCGGAGCCATGTTTTGGTGGCCACGCCTGGAAGGCTGGCGGACCTCTTGCGCGGGGATTTTGCTTTGGCTCGGGCTTTTCGAAAGTTGCATACTTTCGTCCTGGACGAAGCAGATACTTGGAGCATTTTTTTGCACGCCAGGCTAGAATGAAGGTCAGTAGGGGAGAACTCAGCGAAGATCACATATGTGCCAGCGTTCACGGGTCCACCCCGCCTCCGCCCAATGCTTTTTTGACCCCCCGTCCCCCCTTGTGGGCACGGCGCCTCCTTCACGTAGGGTCAAAAAGGCTTGACGGTGGGACCGGGAACATGCAATGTGGACACACCCACACAGACACACGTAGACGACTTTTCCAGCATCTAAGGATCAGCTCCTGACCGAGACCTTCGAGGATCCGTTGAGTCGGATCTTGGAAGTGCTTCCGGAGTCACGGCAGACTTTATTCTTTTCGGCCACCATTACCGAGTGCATCGAGAAGTTGAGGAAAGGCAAAGATCTAATGCTGGTCGATGCGAACCCCAAGGAGGAGACCCTGCAGAACCTGACTCAACTGTATGTGTTTGTCCCCAAGTCCGTGCAGGTGAACTATTTGCACTTTCTGTTGAAATCACACTTCCCCGACGAGAGCTGCATAATCTTTGCGCAGACAATCGAGGAATGCCAGATGTATACCACGATGTTGGATATTTTAGGCTTTGCAGTTACAGGCTTGCATTCGCTGCAGTCACAAAGGCAACGACTTGCAAGCCTCGGAAAATTCCGCGCAAGTCGTGCCAGCATTCTGCTGGCCACTGATGTAGCCAGCCGAGGCCTAGATATCCCAATGGTTGGCGTCGTGATCAATGTTGGCCTGCCTTTCGACCCAGCTTCCTACGTGCATCGTGCTGGCCGCACTGCACGTGCGGGACGACCTGGAAAGGTGGTTTCTCTCATGTCCGAGCTGGATGTGTCCCGTGTGCAGGGCATCGAGAAGAGGATCGGCAAGCAGCTGCAGCTCTTGCCGACCAAGGAGGAAGAGGCGATCAAGCTTCTTTCCAGAACGACGAAAGCATATCAACGCGCAGAGCTGCTGCTGTCAGAGGTGGGTTTCACAGACCAGGTTGCCGAGCACCGCGGAGCGCAGCAGGCTTCTAAGAAATCCCGAAAGCTACCTAAAGCTAAGCCCAACAGAAAGAAGTTGGCATTTTCGTAGCATGCGCTTGTCTCACCGCACCGTGTCGCATCGGCACAACCCGGAAAAACGTGGCTCAACATCCCGCTCCATTGATGCATGCCTGCAGGAGGTACCGGTCGGGGTGGCTTGAGGACTACGTTGCCATAAGGACTGTCTGATACTGTCGGGGAATATCAAGTCGCCAAAGGCTTTGGTGGAATCTCACAGCGGACCCTTGATGTCGTGTGATGTTGGGTAGAAGTGAACATGAAGAAGCTCTGTACGACTCAACGAACTTTCTGTTATGACCCCATTGCACCTACGGACTGAACCGAGCACTCATCGCTGCGTTGGTGGGCATCTCAGTGTACCAAAACTACCTCTGCCTCTGCCACAGGCCTACCGCAGGCTTCCCTTCGTCGTGCAGAGAGCACGGCACCCAGAAGCCCAACGCCGATCGCGATCATTGTGACCCCGTGATGGTGATGCTTAAGTACATGCAAGAGCTCACGGCTCACGTAGCTCAGTCTATCGGAAGGGGACTCGTGGTCGTGGAACTAGCACCCTACAGCAAACCCTACCATGAGTTCGTGTAGCAGAATCAGAAGCGAAATTCCAGGATAGCTCCCCAAGAGTCGCGAGAGAGTTTTGAGCAACACAGCAGCGCCACCAAGAAAGCTAGCCCCCGTACCAAAGCAGAGAAACTCCGAAGCCTTGACCGTGAAATTCACCATCGTAGGCTTAGATTTACAGGCCATAAGGCCGGTCCAGAAGCCGTAAGAATGAGCCATGCCACGCTCGGCCACCCCGCCGGGTGCCGTCAGCACCCGCCGGTCCAACCACAGCAGGGGGCTGGAGCTTACCGATCAGAAGGAGCGCTCTTGACAGGTCCTTTGGGTGCCGTGTGGTCCTAGACGCACTTGCAAGCGTGACTTGTGAAAGCTGCTTCAGTCAAGCCTTCCGAGTTGTGTAGGAGCAGACTACGGTGGCGCAGCAGTTCCTGCAGGCCGGTCGCCACCAACTGCAGAAGAGCGCTGATTCCAAGAACTGTGCGCAGTCTGCAGGCGGCTGCCGATGGGTTGGCCACTGGTGCCGTCTCCGCTCTTCGGAAGACCTTGCGGGCTGGCCTGCGCCCAGCAGCGTCTCGCTCTCCCAGGACCTGTGTTTGAATGCAGTATTGGCGCCCCAGCTTCTGAACTAAGCCTGCGTTTCGGCATTCGGGAGTCGAGCGATATTCGCCCCTCTGCGGTGTAGCTGCAGGACGCCAAACCTGTTATTCCAGATTCTCTTTAGACTGACGTGCACCCCTGTGCTGTCGGAACCTATATACTTGCTGTATCTTGCTGTAGGAGCAAGAGCAAGGGCCGGAAAGAAGAGACTGTCCGGCGACACTCTGCTCATGCCTCAACGAAGGCGCGGAGCAATGCTGGAGGCCAGCTGTGCAGCTGACGTTTCGACAGCTTCACAGTGCCATCCTGGTGCAGGTCTGCTTTCGGTGTTGAGTCTTCCATGCATCTCCCAGCGAAGGCAGTGCATCGGCCTTCCTCTTTAACGACGAGCGCAGCGAGCGTCGTGCTTCCTCCATCAGTGCAGCCACCGAAGCAGCTGTGCAAGCCATTGCTACAGAGATCCTGGAAGCACAGGACTGAGGTGCTGTTTGCTCCCCTGTTCGATCTTTTGCGAGGGGCTCTTGCCTGCAGGATGTCGCAGCCGTGCAGAGGAAGGTGGCACCGCAGTCCAGCCAAGCCACTCGGCACACTTAAGCACCTGCCGGTCTCAGCAGCTCCCTGAATCACTGAATCTGTATAGAGCCCTTGGTCAAGTGTGGCACTAACGGCTAGTGATCTATTGCAGCTCTGTCTGGATTTGTAATTGTAGTGTTGCATTTCGTGTAGATGCAGGAAGCTTTCTCGACATGCGCTTTGCACAGGGTCGGCACCCTTTGCTCACTGAATATTAAGGATCTGTGTCAGGCGTTAGCGCCTCGAACAGAGCCACCTGACCCATGGGCTTCCAGTGAATCAGATGCCGAATCCGACGCCTCGCAGAAGGACCTGGGTGAGTGATGAGGAATGACAGCCGGTACTACAGCCGTTTGCAAGGGAAGCAGCCCAGAACGGCGAAAGACGGAGCATGCCCGAAACAAAGAGCTTCCAGCTCAAGAGCTTTTCTGTGCCTTAGCAGGATTCATCGGCGTCAGCCTCCGCAACTCTATCAGCGCCGGCTCTTCAGGATCAGGCACTGGCGCTGGACGGAAAAATCAGAGCAGCATCACTCTGGAAGTCTCTGCCCTCGAGGCTAGTGCCTCGATCTCCACCATCCGGAGCCGCGGCTCCTCCTCCCGACAGTCTGCAGAGCCCGCAGGGGAACCTGCAGAGCTACAACGAAGTCGGGGGAGGGAACCTCACGAGCCGCGGGAGCGTGACGGAGGCTTGCATTTGTTTTTTTCCGGGCAGTGTCTACGTTGTACCCACTCTTCGACATCGCAGTTCTGCAGGACCGCGCCAAAGTTCTCCGTCAGATGCCGCCCGCCTTCACCGTGCCTTAAGCCAAGTTCAGACCTGCGCTTCGAAAGGCCACTTCTCCGAGGTGCGGCATCAGCATCTATTGGACTTGTTTTGCTGTACCATGCTGTACCTGTAGGCGATTCAAGCGTGCTTGCCAGCTCTTCATGGCCCGCAGGACGGATGTGGTCATGCCAACCGCACCTCGAAGTCTCGAGTCCTGAAATTGTGAGGAGGTTGTGGATATCGTTGGCAGCCTTTTGGCTGCCTGGCAGGCCAGCATCAAGAAGCAGAAACGAGCCGCTCGGCACAGACATTCGCAGCATGAGTCTCTTCGCACGTTTGCAAATGCCACTCCACGAAACTTGTCCACAGCATGCAGCACTGCCTTCCGTCCACGCTTAACCTGCCAGGAACAACAAGATGAAATGGAGGCTTTGGTGTCTGAGGCGTCATGCTGCTTGCTTTTGTTTGAACAGGCCCCGCATTGATATCCTGTAGCTCTGCCCGGCTTGCTACTTTCGCATCGCATGGGTGTCAAACCTCGTCGCAGCATTTCCGCTCTCACACTTGCAGCCGATAGCACGCGTGCCACGCCGTCATCGATGGACCCCAAAGTTGCAATCCAGAGGTCCGGACTGCTGCACTTCCATTTTCTGAGCATGTTTCTGTTTTGTGAAACTGTGTAAGATAATCCAGATTCAGATGAGTCCAACAGAGTTTGTAATAGATCTGATTATGGAGACCACCAGACTATCGTCTCTTGCTGACGTTTGGCAGGGAGGCGAGGAATGCTCATTTCTTCGAGAAAGCCTCCAGTGGCGGAGTGAGCAGGCTCGGCCGCAGAGCAGGCAATGCATCAATTCAGAGCCCGTCACATGGCCATTGATAATTCAAGATTGCGGGCGGTCCGGCGGTGTTTGATCTTTGTCGCGGATGTTGACTCATGCATGCATCATGCAAGCGGTCACAAGGTGTTCTTTTCTGTGATGTATTGTGTTTACGTGGTAGAATGCTTTTTCGCGTGATGCCATTGAGATGATTTTTCCGCAGCTGTAAGGTGGGCGAAACCCCTTCTCAAATTGCCTTCGAGAGTCTCCCCGAAGCCCTTCCCGAAAGTTGTTGCAGAAGGGGTGGGGGGGCCCTCCGCCTTTCCGCATTCTTTCCAGAAGTTGGTCACACAAGGCGAAGACCTGTGTGTTTTTTTGGGTTTCACTTATGGTTATGAGGCTGTTCAGTGTATAAATCCACATAATATGTTCCATAGCATCATTTGTTCCCCTTTGTGATTTCAGTGGTCGCCGGTGGTGACCATGCAGTGTTGAAAGTGTTTTTCGAGCTCGAGTAATCCTTTGATGCGAAAGGTCAGAGGCCCTTTCAGCAGACTGCTTCTGTGTGTATGTGTGTGCGTGCGCATGTTTCTTGTCGAGGTTGTAGTGAGTGGAGTTGCTTACAAGGCTCCGACAAATTTGAGGAAGCTGTGTGCTGCATTGCCTTGTAGCAAGGAGCAGCAAAGCTGGCAGAAAGTTCAGCAGTGGGCACTTCGGAAGCACATGTGAAGGGTGTGCGGCATGTACCTCCGTAATGCCTGTATCTTTGAGCACGTGCCACGAATCACCGACCGCTCATGGATTGAATGTTGGGTCTGGACTATAGACGACGGACCGACGGTAAAAGTCTTGGGCTATCAGGTATGGTGGCAACGACAAGGACCGCTGCATGCAGTTGTTGTTGCAGTTCTTCAGAGGAAGCCCGTTGAGATCCGTTGAGTTCGTTGTTGAATCGTTGAACAGTGCAGCTCCCGCTTCGTCTCCCCTTCTCTTACTTTCCCGCTCTCTCCCCGTTCCCCTCGCCCTCTTCCTCTCCTGCTCCCGCCAGTCTGTCTATGAAGGCCCCTATACTAAGCCCTCGNCCCCCCCCCTCTCTCTCTCTGTCTCTCTCCTCTCCTCTCCTCTCTCTCTCTCTCTGTCTCTCTCTCTCTCTCTCTCTCTTATCTCTTTTTGCACATATCTAGGTATGCTGAACAGGGTGCTCCTTGTGATTGCATGTCGTGCTGTAGATGCACGCTCCTCCGAAGAGGTGGGGGCCTTGCATGGCTTGCCCGCTTTTCCTTTATGCCTGCTTGAAGAAGAGGGAGCAAGAGAGGAAAACGATGTCCTCAGAAGTTGAAACCGACAACGTTCGTGAGTCCGGAGGCGTTTGGGGGTTCACGCACGGTCTCGACCCCACAGCGAAGCGAGATCAATGGTTTTCTTGAGTGCTCCCTGCAGTGCGACCTGATGATCTAAGCAGGTGGGCAAAAATGCAATAGAGAGACAGAAATAAGATTGGTTTCTATACTTTGTATTCTTATTGAGGATGATGAAGCGAGCCATGAGGCAATGGACAAGCAGGCAGGGATCACTACGCGAAGTATGTGTCTGGCATTTTCCATGGACAATGCGACATGCCCGTTCAGTTCAACACCGTGCGCGACAGGTTACCAAGTTCTTTGCCGCCTACAAAAAAGCGGAGAACGAGAAGAGAGAGCACAAAGATAGAGTGGACAGGCGCGGCTGCGCGTGGAAATTGTGCGTAGCAGCAGACGTTGAGTCGTTTACGATCCTTGTTTTCTGGTACTTGGGGGAAGCCTCTGAAAGCCATGCCTGATGGCAGAGAGGACCCTTCAAGCCATGCGGAAGAGCTTCCAGGAGGCAGCAAGGCCGGTGTATCGCTGCAATCTCGATGGCACTCTCTGCTAGAAGCTCCTCTTTGCATGGTGCGTTTAGTTTGCAGGGATGCCGAGCCGGATGAACTGCCACGGTTGATGCAAGAGCCCCTTGCCCACAATGTGCTCTGAAGGTGCCTCTTGTCGATTCCAAGGGCTTTTGCAGAATTCGTGCAAGATGAGTCAGAACCGATTCTCAAATGTCGACCGAGGTCCTTGTAGGTGTTGCTGGTTTTTTGGACTAGAGTTTAGTGGCCAAGTGCTTGTGTGATCGCGTTCATGATTTCGGGCTTGGGTGTGAACCTGGAATGCACTTCCAACGTGTTCCCAACTGAGGCACCTGCATGCCGAAGATGAGCTCATGAGAGCAGATCTTCGCATGTCCTGACCCAAGACAGCGAATGTGAAGGATTGTTTTTGGCAGGGGCAACATGAGAGTTTCAGAAGTGACAAAGAAGCGTACGACTAGGTGGTCACCTGACGATTTCGAGTCATTGACCATCCTGGGTAAGGCCGGGAGAGCTGCTGCATGACAGTCTCCGTGTGCTACTGCTACCATCCTGCCACTGTGTTTCTCACTGACACCTGGAGGGTGGTTTTGGCACCGTGCACTTGGTGAGGCTCAGCCTTCGCTTCCACTTCTTGCGAAATCAACCTTCCGCTTTAGGCAAGGATGTTCAACACCAGGTTGCGCGTCAACAATCAGATCTATGCGCTCAAGCGGATGAGCCGCGGTCCTGGTGTGTTCCTGCGTGCGGACCGTGTAGGTTGAATTGAAAAGACTAAGACTGCGCTCCAATCAGGCAAGGAGCATTACAAGAAGAAGAACGCGCTGGTCTTCAACGAGCGTGATGCACTAGCAGGGCTGAGCTCCCGGTGGTGCACCAAGCTCTTGTGCGCCTTCCAGGCCACGGCGGCGCCACTGCGGTAACCGTTCGCGAGTTTTGGTAAATCTCACCCGAACTTCCGTATGAACCGCAGACCGATCTTCGTGCGATGCGTCCGTGAGATGAGGCAGTGTCAAATCGTGGAAGCATTGACAATCGGCCATGTATGTAAGCAGCATCTTGCTGAGAGGACGTCTTCAATAGTAAATATGCTATAAGGCACTTTGCTCCCTCATCCCCCCCACAGATCGAAAACAAGACGTCCCACTTACGTATACCAGCACGTCATGCCAGGATTCCACAAATGTGTTCATGGCCATGGAGTTCTTGCAGGGAGGCAGCTTGACAACGCACATCACAAGGCAAGGACATCCCAAACAGTCGGACTGTCTTTCCCGGGCTCGGTGATCGCAGGCGTGGCAGGCTTTCACTAGAGGAGACTGCCTTCTACGTGGCCGAGCTCATCGAGGCGGTTTCGGAAGTTCACCGCTACGGCCATGTACACCGGGATCTGAAGCCAGAGCCGTGGCTTTGATTTCAGCTGCCGCATGCAGCCATCGCCGCCATCTCATACCCATCGCGCACATGAGCTGGACTGTAAACTCAGCTCACGCAGAGGAGAGTCTGCACACTTCACGACATAATATTGTGATCATCCATTGCCTTTGCTTAGTGTATTCCGTGTCACCGTGAGAGCAGTCTGTGTCAGCCTTCATGCACGAAGCCTACTTGTAGTTGAATATAGCGTCGACTGACGTCGGCGGGTCCGCTTACACACAACGCGAATCCAGCCAAGACGCTGGGAGAGACGACCGGAAGCGACATCGCCCGGATGCCGAACCAGTAGTGCAGGGAGCCGCCCCCTCCCTCTAGCAAAAGGGCGAGGGCCATGGTAGCTTTTTCGCGGCCAGTGTTTTCATGAGCACTGAGGACAACATCATGCTCACGGCTGAAGGCCATCTCAAGTTGTTCCTTGGATCGGAACCCGATGAGCATTGGCCTTCCTCGAGAAACCCTCGTCTAAGAGTTGAGGCTGGACTTTGGCCTCTCAGCAGTGCAAGACGAAAGTGGCACTGCCAAGTGCGACTTGATCTGCGGCACTCCGGAATACATGGCACCAGAAGCCTTCGACGGGTACAGCAGCTGCAGGAGCGACATCTGGGCCATTGGGGTCATTACGTACGACGTTCGGCATGCATCAGTCTGACCATGCCGCTTCTGTTTTAGCTTTTGCAGTCCGCATGTAGTTTGGATGGTTTGCCTTGGCCTTGGCCTAGCAGTGTTCCAGGCAAGCCCTGTATCTGTATGTATAGTCGACGTGGAATAACAACGAGACTCTTGCCGTCAGGGAATATCATGGAAAGAGCCATCCTGAAGAAAAGGGCATGAATGTGGGGAAGAGGCTTCATTGGAATCTGGAGGGGATGGGGTGTTTCACTGTGTTGTTTGAGATGACATGCGGATGCCGTGGGGTTGCAGCGGCCTTTGTTGCTGCACGGCCTGCTGCACCGAAACCATGAATGAACAACAGCTTTATACGGCACAAGCGCTCAGGGCACATGCACAAGTCGATGGAAAGCTAAAGCTGAAGCTATGCCAGCATCGACCCCAAACGGCCCAAGAACACTACAGTAGCACCGCGTACAGTACCCAAGAACCGTTCCAAGAGATGCCACGAGCATCCCTGAGGCTCCCAAGCTCGCCAAAAGTGAGTCTAACATGGGAAAAATCACACATAAAAAACAAAGCGGCGCCCCGCCCCGCCCCCCTCGCCCCCCCTCCCCCCGCAGAACAGGGGGCGCGACTCACGACGTAGCGCCGGAGCCAAATCAGTGGAGTTCACAATGAATCGGGTCTCCCGGACGGACGGGAAAATGGAGGCTGCCTGAACCAAGCTAGATACTCCTAGGCTGGTCTGGGAGGACGCGTCGACCCCAACTTCTAAATCACATGAGCCATCTGCCTGGAGTCCAAAGCCAAGGAATGTCTGACCGGCCTGCTCCCTTTCGACATTCCCTCCGATGCTCGCACTGCCATGCACAAGATGGATGCTATAGCCGATCAGGCCCTCCTATCGAGTTTCGGGTGGGGGTTTAGGGCCGTGAAAGGCTAAAGACAATTCGGGGTTTGTGGGTCGCGAACCCTACGTAGCAACATCATGCCCTGAAGCCGCACGAACCTTGAATGTGCAAGAGGCCTTCAACGTGGAGGAGCACTTGCCCAGAAAGCTTAAACTGGCCCGCGACCGGCAGTTTGTGATTGGTACTCCTGCTTCTCAGATAAACTGTTCAAGTTTGGGCAGCTGCATACCGTTTGAGCCGGTTTGCTGCAGTCCTCCATTACTACTGGTACAAGAAGCGGATACATTCCATGCTGCATGCTGCACTCACGAACTGCAGCGGGGCCAAGGACAGCGATTTCGAGAAGGGTCGGCATTTCCTTACGGGAGTGCTCCGATCCAATGACGAAGAACGACTTTCGCTGTCGGAGTGTCGGGAAGAGGCCCGACATTCTTGGGCAGAAGTTCAAGAACCCTATTTTTTCGGAATGCTTACAATTCAACTCAACCTTGTCTTTGCTGGGGTGAGTCGGGTGCAGCTGCAGCGGAACGGCAGTGCACTTTCCTAGAGACCTGCAACTCTCCGATTCGGAAACATGCGGAGTTGCTCTTTCAGCTTTGCTATGCCTGGAGGCCGTTTTCGATGGCCTCGACTTTGCGTCGCTGCACAAGATGCGACCGCCCCTCTCAGTCAAGGCCGGCCAGCTTTGCTGGTTGGAGCATTCCTTGTTTCGCCACCGCGATTTGCGCAAGCATAGAAGAGGTCACTGGTTCAACAGACTTGACTTACTTCGACGTGCCGGACTGCGAGCAGCTTGGAGAGAAAAAGGGATTAGTGTGTGGTCAGTGTAGTCTCCTTTGATAATTTTCCTGAAGACCTTCCTAGCCACATGGCTATCCTACGATCTTTACCGACGGAAGCTCCCGGAGATGTGCGAGTCGAAAGGATGGACGAACCCATTCATCGACAGAAACCCTCAGAAGGTCACAATATGAACTGCTCGTTCTGGTGCCACATACTGATCAGCTCAGGCCGGAATCACTTCCAAAAGGACAAGACATCACGGCGCCCCAGTTGCATTCACCACAAGCTGCATCGTTGGCCTAGTCTGATGTTAGAATTTGGCAGTTTCAGCTTGAGGCTGCATGTGTTCGCACGTACAGTCATCCAGCTTGACCCAGCCTGATGTTTAAGGAATGGAACACTTCGATGAAGTGGACGCACTTTGAGCTCGATGGTCAGGTCAGCGCGGCCACGAAGCAACGAAAGAGCAAGTATTGAGAGTCTTTGCAAGTCACAGCACGAATTCACCAGACCTCTCGCAGCTTCTAGCAGTTTTCTTGCGAAGCACGCCGCAGCTGCCAAGCAGCATCTCCAGTTTGCGTCGCGGCGTTGGCTGTCGGACGGGTTTCGTGTAAGAGAACAACAGTCGGCGAATATTTGGATGCTGCACATGGCCTGTTTGACAGCCCATCCCTGACTCAGCACTGTACAGCCGTATGGAACCTTTTGCACCAGGGCCTACTGTTCCAGATGGGCGCAGGACAATAAACGCAACATGGACGATCTTTCGGACTGACGACTTGGTTTACAATTTCATGTTGTCGATATTTACGCTACGCTTGTGCTACGCCCATGGATGGTACCATTTTGCCTCTCAGCTGTGCTTCATGGCACGTTTTGTTCGGTGCAGACAATGCTGGTGTTCAGAGGAAAGATACGCATATCTCGAAATGCTTTTCATTGTTGTTTTCAGCATGCCGTGCAGAGATATCCTCAAAAGACCCGGTTCATGATCAGTGCATATTTTGAGCCGTCTTCGTAGGTCACTTCTGCGCGGGAGAAGGACTCGCCAGAGGTTTGGCGCCTGTTGGAGGAGATCGAAGAGCGTGAGACGGAGACATGGCCAAGTAGAATTAAAGTAAAGCCGCGAGCAATGCGCGGCTCTTCGTCGCATGTGTGTTTGTGGCCGAGGAAGTTTCCGAGGAGGTACAGAAGCGAGCGGAGCTGCAGCAGCACGTCCGGGCTCTGGATGAGGCCATCAGAGCAGCTCCAGCGACAGATGCATGAGAATCTCCCTCGCGACACTGAAAAGATCTCAAACGCGTAGAACGTTGGATGATGCCAATCTCTTCCGCACTTTGGCCAACAGGAGCTGCGAGCAGCCCAGAACGACATCCGAGCTGCATGCTTGCAAAGACGTTCGTTTCTGCCAGATTCGGAGTGTTTTTCACCAGGGTTCATTGCATGCTTTCTGTACCTAGATTTGGAACAAGTTTTGTGCAAAGGCTGCGCAAGATCGCGCTGATCAATGGCGCAGGCTCAAGGTGCCAGTGCTTTTTTTGTTATATTCTAGGCTTGCTTCTACTCGCATTGTCTGCTCGGACGCTATGCCCCTCCTGAAGTCGGAAGTTTAGACATCGCTCTATGGTGGTTCGCAGGACGACAAAGAAAGAGAGCTCTTCGCGCAAATCCGAAAGCGAGAAGATGCCGAACGTGAGGCACAGCGACGTAGCCAAGAAGCCCAGCGATTGCCGAGTAAATCGGCAAGCTCTTCTACAAATTCTAGAGTCCTAGAGCAAGATAAGCCAGACTTGTCATGGCCAAGTGGTCCAATTCTCACGGGTCGAATCCGTTTTATCCAAAGTTGCAGGTCTCTTTCTTGCGCCAGTCCGCGTGGCTCGCAGACAGAACAGCGAGAGAGCCAGGGCCCCAAGTGGATCCTCAGAGCCAGCGCCCCCTGATATGATATATATATATATATATATATAGTACATAAAATATATTGTATAGTACAATATATATATATATATATATTCATGTGTTTATGCATTTATACACTATCTACAGTATATTATATAGTACATTAAAAAATCCTCTCCCTTTTGAGGAATGCCTCCCTGAAGAAGCGGCTCCAGCTGGTGGAGGCCTTTGTGAAGCCATGAGAATTGGAGACTTCCCCAGCAACTCTACGGACATTTACACAAGCGATGCCTGGCCAAGAAGATTGAGCCTTAGCCCGGCAAAAGCATTAAAAACAGGATCCTAGACTGGGCGCATAGACTTGTTGGAGCTTCCTTCAGCAGCAGCTACTTGGTGAAGAAGCACGCGCATGTAGTGTAGATGTGTGTGCGCAGAGAAATGTACTGATAGTGGCAGTTTACATGCATTCTCAGAGATTTATACTATATAGAACAACAGGCCATAGGTAGATGGACTTCTTCATTGGGAGCGCACTGTCAAGACGCGGCTCCAGATTCGCAAGAGAAGCATGCGCAGCAGTTGTTCATTTGAGGCGAATATCAGGCGAGAGATACAGAGTATCTACAGCCTTCACCAGCCCAGGGAAGCAAGGCCGACAGCTCCAGATTCTAGATCCAGGTCCTACTGGTACCAACACAGCAGAGAATGCAGATCCCGGCACGTAGCACCCTGCCTGAGCCTTGAGTCATCCCCGCATCCTACAGTAACCCCTATATATATATATATATACATACACAGTATCTACAGTATATTATACAGTACATTTAAAGAAATCCTCTCCATCTTTTCTCCAGGCCCAGGCGGCCAACAGCGGGCCCCTCGCCCTGGCGCGGCAGATCGCCGAGCCGACGTCTCGGACAGCTCCCGGCAATAAGTGCACAAGACATTTAAGTTGACATGGAAAAGGAAAAGCTACAGTTCACTATGAATTACTATGGCAGCGTCAGAACTGCTGATTTCCGCCATGGCTTTCATGATCATGCCTCCAGCTCTGGATTTCAGGGCGCAAAGGGCCCCTGCCTTGAATTCTCCCCATGCGCTTCAGGTCCGAATGTGGGCCGCTGCGGCAGCTCTGTCGCAATCTGTCGCACCGCGCATGTGGCTGAGCGTGCCGATTTCGGTGGAGTCAGAGTCCGCATGAGGCACTGCGATAGAGAGTTGCGTCCCGCGGTGAAGATGCCCAGCTGCATGTTTGCGAAGCCTTGCTTCGCAGACTCGACTTTCGTATGAGCGGACGGCCTGGACGGCTTCGTTTTCCGTAACATACTGACAGCTGAGGAAAAAGCTTATGGTGCGGCTTGGCCGAATTGGGCAGACACCTTTCCAACCATCGTTTCTCGAGAAGAAGCTCCTGCTTCCACGATGTCGGAAAGAGGTCATCTAACAGATTGTAACAGGACCTCCGTAACTCGTAACTCGGCGTTGAGATGACTCAGGAAATGGCATCCCGACAAGCAGCCTTCCCCGGAGCATGTGGCAACTCAGTCGCATTTCGCTTGACTTCTGAGCTGGGCCCCAACCTGTCGACATGCGCTTCTTCAGGAATTGGCCACACAGGTCATGCAAGCCTTGCAGAATCAGCCTGAGTGGAAACTCTGAGTGTTTTGGAAGATGCAAGCACTCCATTTTCCAGCCGCCTGGCTTGGCAGCAGATTATGCGCCACTCTGCGTTAATGTCGTCCCACCGGGCTTCCAGCCCTGTGAAGATTCACGCTTCGACAGGTGCGGGCATGGTCAGAAGAGCTGGCCTGCATCGGCATCGCACGTGTCAGAAATGCTGTTGCTGCTGGTGCTACTAGTACTAGTACCATTGATTCTACGACAGCCAGTGCTAGTGCTTGTGCTCCTGCTGCTGCTACTGCTTACAGCTACTGCTGCTCCGCGGCCCTTCACACCACAGTTTAAACAGTTTCAATATATTTATTAAACTGCTTAAACTGTTTAAACAGATGGGGAATACTTGGTGCACCCCAGCACCTTACGCCAAGGCTGCCTCTAGAGATAGTTTGAGGCATACGGGTGAGCCGGAGGTCAAGCGACTCAGTAGCTAATCACGAGGGAAAGGGGCATGTTTTCGAGCAAAACATGGACAGAAAGGCTGGCAACAGGAAGAAGATCAAGAAGATTGCTACACCGGTCTAGCCAACCCCCCCTTGTCCCACGTGCACCACGACTGGCATCGTTTACGCTGCTCTTCGGGTCAATTCCAGCAGCCGCAGCCACGGAGAATACTGTCCCAAACTTGAACTCCGGAAGTAAACGAGCCCGAAAGCACCTAACACCAAAGCCCTGAGCATAAGGATGTTGTAATGCAAGGCCTCTTACCGTGGATTCTCTGGATAGGCGGCATGTCACGTCTTCCCAGTTCAGAACAGTGTTCTGCGGTAGAGGATGGAGCGACAGCACTAAGTGAGCCCAAACGGGGCGGATGGGGAGGGGGGGGGGGTATACACTTCGCATAGATGCAGGACTTGAGCATTTCTGCATGCACTGTCGGCGGGTCTACGAGACAAGGGAACCACAGCAGCACGCACGGCTCTGCGGCTCCGTGGAAGACGGAGGAGCAATGCCGGAACGCCAATGAATGACATGCCTGAGCTGAGTCCATGCTATGTGTTTTAGTGTTTCGCATGCGCTCCAGGTCCAAATCTGCCAGATCATCCAGCGAGGCACAGCCCCCGAGCTCTGCTGGTTGGGATATCACGGTTGATGTTGGCACAATTGTAGGCGCATGCCCTCATGGACCCTGGGGCCCTGGGGCTTTAGAGAGCACGTACAGGCCTTTCAGTTTTGGGCCATCTCTCTTTGCTTGTGAAAGCTGGCGCTCGCAGCCCCTTCTGGCTCTTGGGCGAGGGGAGCAGATTCGCCAGTGGTCTCATGACCCATTGTAGCTGCTGAGGTGCTTGAGTTGATCAGGTGGGCCCAGGGAATGCAACTGCTTGCGGTTGCTTACTGCCAGGACGTGGCACGGACATGGTTCCTTCCCGCTTCAGCTTTATCTTCGTGGGGAGCCCAAACTCGCGGCCGAGGCCGAGTGCTTCGCTCGCCAAAGACAATCTTCCGAGGTCCTGGGCCTCCAGGTGACCGCAGCCTGGGCGAGCAAGGCCCTGGAGCTCCTCACCGAGGAGGCCCCACAGCAGGGCGGATGTCACTGGGTTTAGGAGGGGGAGGGCAATACTTTCCCTCTGCAGGAGAACGACTTGACCCAGAGGAGACTCGATTTTGCGGCATGGTGTGAGAAGGAGGTGGCCACGCAGGACTCCTGCCTTCCTCCCAGTGATTCTTGCAGTAGAGTCTTTCTGAGCTGTTGACCTCGAGGAGAAGCAGAGGCAAGAGCTCATAAAACTGCAGGGCAGCTTCAATGCGGAGGATTCAGAAGATGAGTCGTTCGATGTGCCCTCCTTGCTCAGCACAGCGAAACAGCTACAGCTATTGCAGCAAGGGAAGGCTGCAGAGCCTCCATCCCATAGCAACCTCGATGTGGCGGTGCAGTGCCTCTCCGAGCTTGAGCCACGTGGCTGCATCCTGGTGCTCCTGGAGCCATGCTTTTTGCAGCTACTTGCAGGGCTGATGTTACAACGTCTGTTGCCTGGGTGACTCTTTCCATATAACTTCCGACGAGTAAAACAACTTCTGCCGGGTGTTATGGATTCGCTTGAAGTTCGGGAGAGTGCCGGCAAGCGCCCAAGACCCGGGCAAATCGTGCAGCCAAAGTGGCTGATTTCGGGTTTCTGGGCGGTTTTTGTTGGAAACTGCGGAGCCCCGGGAGCCTGAGCAGATTTGCTTCTTAACGGCTTCGAACCCCCACTTCGACGGAACTCCAACGGTGGAGCTGAGGTCCGAGCTCGTAGCCCGATCCTCGAGCTGGGCATTCGGGGGCGAGAAGCAGAGCCTCCAGGCCGTCCGGAAAGTGCTCGGCGACGCGCGGGAGCAGCAGCTCGGGGAAGTTGGAGATTCTGGGTGGGTTCAAGGAAGATCCAGAGAGGAATCGTTAATGTTTGATGAGGCTCGGTCTTTGGGAAGTCTGCTTGTCATGTCAGCCTAAGGAAGGCAATGTCTTTGAGCCAGCAGCCGAATCTCACGGGTGCGCTGCCTCCAGCACAGCTGGAAATGCTCAAGGTTCGTGGGGTATTGGGAATCGGGCACGGGGGACCTGCTGGGTAAGGCCAGGATTTGTTCATGCGTGGTTGTTCTTTGGCGTTGCTTGGTTGAGTGTAAGACTCACAGAGGCCACCGGCAAGAGAGCCGGAATCCAGAATATGCCAAACAATAGTTCTGCAGTTGCACAGGTCCTCAGTCTGGACTGTGCACTTGAAGGATAGTCTCACGCGACCACTTCTTTTTGAGGGGTGCTGAATCCCGAAGGTCAAATTCCAACAACTCTGTAAGAGAGGGCTACCTGCACGGCTTCATTCTGCATCCCTGAAGGCGAGACAGCTTCAGGCAGCAGAGGCCCAGGCACTTCACCGCGCCAAAAGCCTTGCAGCACGCAGTGGACGCCAGGCCGGCTAAGCTGCAGTAGTGAGGGTGATGTCGAAGAAGGCGAAACGGCCGATGTTGATGCAAGTGTACTACTTAGTGCGGTGACAGTGGTGATAATGCAGATGCACTTAGTGATTTCGTCTTGCCTGCTTCCAACAGTCCTACTGCGCTTTGGCATTGCATGGCAGCATCAACAGATCATCGTGTTCCGGTATAGATGACTGCAGTCATGTATTGTCTGGCGTTGTCATGGGAAGAATGGGATACACATTGTAGCAGCCCTGAGGTGTTGGATGCAGCAGTGGCGCAAACGAATGCAGCTCTCTCCGATGCTGCTGGCATTTGCAACCTGTCGGACAATTCTTCTCGGTGGGCACCTGCTCTTTAGCCTTTAGCCGGTCTGTAGATTTTGGAGACAAGGTGGCCTTGGGCGCACGGTGATGAACCGTACAGAAAGTGCAGGGAAAAAGCTGGTGAAGCAAGCCCTGGAGCTGATCGGCAAAGCCGAGGGCGCAGCAGAAGCATTGGCCAGCTCTCAAGCAACCGTCCAGGCGGCCAGTGCCGCGGTGAAACCCCATGGAACGGATGCCATGGCTCCCTCAGATGAGGGCCATGCACAAGTGACATCATCACAACTCGCTCACCTACTGGAGGTGTCCCAGGAGCTGCAGCAACAGCAACAGCAAATGCAGCAACAGATGGCGGAGCTGAGGCAGCTGCAGGCGGAAGCTTCGCACCACATCTCGATGGATGTGCAGACGCCACCAGCAGCTGCTGTAAGTGCCGTCAAGACAAAGCCTCAAGAGCCGGTGCTCCCAGTACCAGAGGCGAAGAGCTCAGGACAAGCCGCGGCATCCACAGCACCAGCCCAGCCAGCCCAGCTCGCTGCGAAGACCTCCATGTCACTTGCAGCGGAGGTTGCTCAGGAGAGCAAGCTGGAAGCAAGCGAGTCTGAGGAGAAAGCTCCCGAGGTTCCGGCTCCTGCGCACGGCAGAGCCAGGACAAAGCATCATGCTTTGGAGCCACAGCACCATGAAGTCCATGAAGCGCAGGCCAGTGAAGACGAGGATCTTCCCAAGATGCAAGCACCCAAGGACTTCCCTGCGGCTTTGCGGGGCGGCTGGCAGGGCTTGCTGGCTAAGAAGCGTGCGGAAAGCAAGAAGAAGCCTTCAAAGCCTGACGATGCCCTGGGAATCATGGAGCTGATGCAAACGCCGAAGACGTACACTGCTTGGTAGCGACCTCAGACAAAGAGATGATATATGATCCCGGTTCTCGGTTCGCCGACCCCCCCCCCAATGGTGTCCCCCCCTCTTCCCCAAGCCGAATCTGTCACCGCGCACACTTTTTGCACATGCAAGAAAACTCGAACCCACACCATGCCACAGGGGGGGAGGGGGGAAACCACCCCAAGCAGACCCACCTCCGGACCACGCCACACCACAGGGAGGGGGGAAGCAACCCACCACGCCACAGGAAGGGAACCGTTGGGGGGGGGGG